>VYZV01041198.1:41140-62949 GCA_013401275.1 Pandion haliaetus | reverse complement strand
ACTGTTGTCGCAGTTTGTCCAGGGGAGCTCAAATGTGAATGATGAAAATAGATAATACAGAGACCAAGCTATGATAACGTTGTAGTAGAAACCCACGTAAAGAGCTATGAGTATCACTGCATAGCCTACACCTAAAGACAAAGGAAAACTAGATTATACATTGCGTTTTACATGCAAGAGTATATGCAAACACTGTCGTTAAACTCAGCCATACATGGTTGCAAATTCATTTCAGATCTTTAGACCAATAAAAGGAACTTTTGACGTTAACATACACACATGCGGACACAGTGTCACTGACCTTAAAAAAAAAATTACATCAATGATTTTAGAAAATGACTTGCTTTTAGCAAATCCAGTTGTTTGCCAAAAAAAGAAATTAAGCAGTGCAATGTCAAAATTTGCTCTTGTACAGCTCCATTGCTGATTTGCTTCCAATGCAGAAGATTGTAAGCCCATGTTAGGAGCGAAACTCACTTCATCTTCATAATGTCAGAGTCTTGGCAACTTTTCTTGGAAAAGTAAAGCTCGAGACTTAAGTGAAGTTTCCCTATGCCTCACGTTCCCACCCTGAGCTAGTTTGGAACAGACACTGATCCCTTTCCTGTTTCTTTCCCATTGTTAATCTCCAGATTGGCTTCCGTCAGCGTGTAATTAGGTCCAAAACATGCATGAAACAGTCTGTGCTGTTCCACTGAGGGGCTTCAAGCGGTTCTTGGGCATGCCAGTAAATCTTGGTGAATATCAAGCTTGGGGCTAAACTGTGTCTAGACCTTCAAACCATTTTATTATCTCCCCAGGATTACAGAATCCCCACTGTAAGCATTCTCTTTTGACTTTGAACATTTGTTTTGTATTTTTGCGTACTGTGAAGTGTGGTTGGAGGGTCCCTTTAGCAAGACAGCCCCAGAGAATCATTGTTGTCCTCATGAAAATGGACATTTTCCAGTGGTTTGGGAGGAAGCTTTGGTACTATTGTCAGAGCAGAACAAAAGTTTGTTGACAGAATTGTTCTGGAAGCTTGCTTTACATTGCCTTACATCATTTTTCCTTTACTCTGTGCACAGCATTGTTCTCTTGAGTCCTACCCCAAAGTGGTATGTATTACATAAAACAGGTAGAGACTACAGCTGTTTTAGGACTATCATCACTGTACTGTCACAGCACCTAAGTGTAAACCTTTACTGCTAATATTCTTCAGTTTAGTTTTTTGGAGATCCTAGCAGTTGGAGATTATTAGGCTTTCATATTTCTTGATAAAGCAAGGAAGTAGCACATGCTTTGAGTATTAATCCTTGGTTTAAAATTTGCATAAGGAACAGATGTTGACCCTGAAGGAGCTGGCAGTTCAAAGACTGCTGCATATACCAAAGTTAGTCTTTGCTCTTCAGGAGGCTTTTAATACATAGACCAGTTTGCTCACCCTTAACATTGGGGAAAAGATTGTGAAAATAAAGATGAAACTGTATCTTCAGATCCTTGGTGCCTAAATGAATCCCGTTACATTAACACTCAAACTCTAGTGATACGTTATGATCAATAGAAGGGAGTGAAGGGGGGAGTCACCCAAGGGGGTAATTCTTAATGTGAATGTTAAAATACTAAGTATGAATAATATATGTTGCACTGAAATTGGATGATTTCTGTTTTGAAAAGGTGTTCCTGAAATTCCTCCAATTCAGGACAATGATAGATACTTAAGATTAAAAAATACTGGATCAAATGTATCTTAAATGTCACTCCTCTGAAATCATAAGAATGTTCAGGAATAAATTTGCTCTCCTGTTTCTAGGTCTAGCTTTTCTTAAAAGTAATGCTGCACCACCCACACTCTAAAATAGACCCTGGAAAATGCAGAGATGAAAACAGACTGTGTTGCAAAGGTTACAGGGTGTGTTAATTGTATGCATTATAAGAGCATCTCATTAGAAGTAGAGTCCTTAGAGTTCATAGCAATAATATTCATAGCTGAAATTAGTACTATAGTGCTGTTCATGTAGATTAGCTGTTATAAATGTGTAGAGTGTGTACTTTTCATTTGAGTGAGAGATTTGAGTTAGCCCAGAAACAACTCAAAAGCATTAGCAGTAAAATGTGTTTGTATTTTACCAGAAGATTTGGTCAAAACTTAAAAAATACTGATTTTAAACTAGTGCTGAGGTGCAAATTGAACTCAATGCTTATTACTTTTGGAAAATCAAATAACTTATGCTATTCTATATCCTGGTAATAAGAACACTTAAAAATCAACAGTAATGTATGTTTAGTCCACCTTGAAAATGTCAGCTTAAAAACACAGCTAGAATGTCAACAAGACTATACATGAAATAAGTTCTATTTTTCTTTTTCATCATCTTTTCAATCCTGAAGTCAACAGAGTACCTCTGAGCACAGTGGTATTTGGCTCAAACACTTTGAGATCCTTAAGGTCTAATTTTTGCAGTTAGGTTTTCAAAATCCTTGTTGCCATCCAAAGGTATTAACTGTTACCGGCAGGAATTCTGATTGAGCAAGGGTCTTCAGGTTCCTGGGTGCTGGGATGAATTTTGTCTCCCGTAAACGGATTATAGAAGGGCTAGGTAAATCTTATATGAATTTATTTTAAAATTTTGGGGCACATATTTTATTAGCTTGCTTATTTGTTTTTTATTATATCTCTAATTTTGCTGTGAGTTTTGGGGTTGACTGATAAGAAAAAAACCTGTAGTTTTCCTATTCTGCAGCACTAGACTCCTTGAAGAGGAAAGCTGTATTTTGAGAAAGAAGACTAACATTTACTCAGTGTAACCTATATCCAAGCACCGGATCTGCCAAGTTTGAATTGCTATTGTTAAGCTCCTCAGCTTTTGTCAGTCACAGGAAGAACATGATCTGAATTTTAAGCTTCTAAGATCAGCTGAGCTTGACTGGTTTCATTTCAGATAGCTCTGTGTTGAAAAGGCTTTTATATAAGATTTTAGATACAATCTAGTATAGATACAAGGGAACTTACAAGTTTTGCTGGTAAGCAATGCTTTAAAAAATTCTTGAGGCTCCTTAACAAATATTTGTTCATGTATGGAAAGCATATGGCTTCTTTCACCCAGGGAGGTCCCTTTATCCCTGATCAATGCCAAACACCCTGACCTCGGCTATTTCTTCCTTGCAGAATGATTGCAACTCAGTGCACAAGACAACAATCCACAGTCTTTTATTCAGTGACGCTGGAAAGTTAACCCTAGTGGAAAACACTCAATAGTAATAATAAAGTTCAGGTTTTAATAAGTGCATTTCTTTGCTAGATTTGAAAACCACTTTACAAAGTCTATCAGAATCATTCCTCCTGTTTCATAGGGAGGAGAACTGAGGTACAGAGCCACAGATAACTCATGTGATGTTACAAGTCTAGTGGCTGAACTACAGTCTTCACAAATCCATTTTAGTGTTCTAGCCAGTCGTTATTGTAGTCACTGGGGAAGACAGGGCTGAACTGACCTTGATGGGATTTGGTTTTTCCAAATGTTTGCACTGCCAACCTCTCCCTCCACCCAGAGAAACACAGTTCCTCCCACTCTGCAATATGCAGAGGAAAGGGAGGACAGGGCTGAACTGCTCTTGCTCATAGCTCTCTGTTCCACTCCTCAGCAATCACCCTGAAGATGATTCCTGTGGCTTTTCCCATTTTGTGCTCCACTTGTGATAACAGAAAGACTTCTTACTCCAAGGGTTGGGGAAAGGTCAGCAAATATCATGCTGTCTGTGGAAGGATGAGAGACCTTTACTTTGTTTGTGATCACAAGTGTGTGGCACCCTCACGGTGCTATTCAAGTGAGCAGAGGGACACTTACCTTTGAAAACTGGACAGATTTTCCACACAGTGGCAGCCCCTTCTCGGTTATACTGTCCCAGTGCTAATTCCATGTAGAACAGGGGCATTCCAGCAATGATTAGGAAGAGGATATAGGGAATAAGAAAAGCGCCTGGAAAGAGAATAATCAGACATTATAGTCTTTGGTTACACATTGCTTTCTGTATTGCTTACTTTTACTGGCTAAAGTCAAAGCCACTGCCTTTGGGAAATAGAAGGGAAATACCAGAAAGGAAGAACCCATGTTCTCTTGTCCCTTTCCTGTATTTTTTTTAAGGTCTCAGAGACAGAAACCCTGAAAAAAGCTGTAGGCATGGCGCCTATTTCCCCCTAATGTTTCCCCTCTGCTTTTTGACTTCAAAGGGAAAAAAACATGTGTCCCTGAAAATTAATCCCTAACTGAAGGAGAAGCGATGCTGAACACACTTACAGAACTAAAAGAGAAAGGGACTATGAAAAATGTTGTTAAGTGTTTTTAGTGTAGTATGTTCAAAAGGGAGCATGGAGGCCTGCAACAGAGGAAAAATAATGTCGTGTGAGTTCCTGTAAGTGCGGTTTAAATCATACTGTGTAAGGTGTCTGCAGGAACCCCTGGCTTGAAAATGAATCACTACTGGTCAGTCATATGGAATGTGGGCTTCCATGGCATATTTTGGTTTTTGCTATAATAAATTCCTTTACTTTTATGAAATGTGTTAGACAACACACCTCTTTCCAATCTAGCTATACTCATTGCCATTAACGTGGAGTATGTACTAGGTTTCATTGCTGGGCCCAAGTACAGCATCTTTATATTGCAGCAGGACAGTGTCAGGGCAGCTTGCACCTTCCTGAAATATATAACTTTACTTGACTGAGGATTCTCCTGTGAGTTTGTACCACAGAAACTTGTCACCTGTGGAAAAATCCTGATGTGTCGGTGCTACTATCATAAAAAGTATTGCCAACTGAAATACAAAAGGATCATCTAATGTAGAAATTATCTGAAGATTTCTTAGCTATTTTATTTGATCCAGGTCACAGAAAGAAGACTCCCCAGTGCATGGCTGCGTATGATACTGTAAAACAATTATAGTTGGTGTCATGTTTAGTAGCTGGATGCTCTGTCAGTCCTCTGCTTTGTAGTACCTGTGAAGTGTAGCTTTTATTTCATTACATGGTCCAGAACAGTTATTACTTGGTCCAGGACAGTTCAATTCATGTAAAATTTGTCTGTATAAAAAATGATTAGGTTGTTTTGATAAATAAGGAGCTGACAGAGTAACTACATATCCTGAATAACTGACTGCTGTCCTTAGGAGTTAGGTATGAAAAAGAAAATAGATTGTGAAAATCGTGCTTAAATTGTTCAGCAAAAGAAAAAAGAAAAACAGCAGCAGCTGTCTACTTCTCCCAACAGCAAGTAGTATGAACTTTTGCAAACCTTTAAAATCTACTGTACTGATTTAGTAATTTGAAAACTTCCCTTCAAAAGGAAGTAAGTTTGCATTGCTTCTAAATATATAAACTTACAGAAGGTATGTGTAGTCTATAAAAGTATAAAAGCTAAAAACATGACTGTAGCTATCTAAAACATGCCAGTAAGCAGAATGAATTGCATATTTAAAAAGAACTTCTGGAACTACTGTCGTACTTTTAAAGGTCTGAATAGTTGTTGCTCCTTTACCTTTCATGTTTTCTTTTCACAGGTATTACTAGTGTAAGCTGCCTAGCATGACTGTTCATGAATTTTGTGTATATACTGGAGAATAAGAATAGAAAAAACAGACTCTGTTCTCTTAGTCATACCACAAATCTACTTCTAAAAGTAACATGCTGTAACATAATGGTAAGGACAATGTATTCAGCATTCAGTCATAAGTTTAGGCATTTGAAAGTTGAAATCTTGCAATGAAACGGAGACAAGGTATATCAACAGAAATAAAGAACAGCTTAAAGCTTTGAGAATGTATCCTAAAAGTGGAAATACATTGGTTGTATCACTTTCGGGGCAAGAATCTTCGTACTGATGATGTTTATATTGAGTGTAGTGCAAATGCAGCCTGCATTCACATTAAGCTACTACAGTACCGGTGACACATGTTTCAATAGTATTTCAGTGTTGTTCATAAGCTACTTCCTATGATTGTCATGTTGAACTGTCATATGTTTGAATATTGTAGAGAAAAAAAATATTTGTATTCAACAAATACTTCATACCCTGCAGTTCTGAGCTCTGTTCAGTGTTGAAACATAGTGAGCTAAATCAGTCTGGGATACTACATATTGCTTTCACTATATCTAGTATCTAGAAAAATTATTTTAGGTGGTTTTACTGTCAGATCTCTTCTAAGTGACGGCCTTTGAAGTGCCATACTTGTCTTGCTGCAATAGTATTACAGCGTGTGGAGCTGACTCACAAACCTAGCTTGTATTTGGGAGGTATGGAGTTTGCACAGAGTGCTGTTTGATTAACTTTAATGTCAAGACACTGTGGAAAACATGATGCCACAAACTGAAGAGGGAAATTTGTGTTTGAGGAAATTAATCCTGGAGATGTGTAGTGGACATATGTACTAAATGCTAGTTTAAAATACGTGGTTTTTAACTATGACTAATACCATGATGAACTGTGAAGCGTACTGTACTTAGGCATACTTGCTTAAGCGTCATCTATTTGGCTCCGAGTCATTCCAGGCTTTAGTTAAAGGAGGTTGCTTTCTTTTTTTTCTTCCCCCGCCCTGCCCCCGCAAGGGATTAATAAAATGTGGTGTAATTTTCAGCAAAGAGCAGTTACACAGTATGGCAGGGTTTCATAGCTGGGTTACTTTCAGGTAACTAAATGATTGAAGTATTTTGAAATTGAGATAAATATCAAAGTAAGGGTGCTTAGTCACATGAAGTTGACTTAATGCTTTGGAGACTTCTGGAGACTTGTTGTTTAGCAGCTTCTCATTACGTAAAAGTACCAAAAAGTCAGGTGTTTTGTAAATATCTTGGTATGTGCTCTTCTCTTCCTAGCCAATATCCAGAATCAAACTTCATGGTGTTCACTGAACCCTTTCTAAGATCATGGGCACTTCGAAGGAAAATAAATGATGGTCAAAGTATCATTCAAATTGCTGCAAACTAGAATGGTATGCAAATGCTTATAAACAGCATATGTGTGATACACGATCAACCTCACTCTGTGATTGCACAGGGGCTCCATCATAGGACTGGTTTGTGTACAGGATCTTATGAACAAGAGGTGTGGTTTGGTAGGAGACTTCATACCGTCCTGTGTGTGTGAACATCCTATGGGCCAGGGCGGAGGCAAACCGGCATCCTGGTGGGCCTCTTGCTTTAGGTCTACTGGTGTGAATTTGAGCATCACACTAGACTTCTCTGAAGGAGCAGCCTCGCTGTTAATGCCTACCTGGTCTATGAAGTCAAAATGTGTTAGGAAGAGTGACACGATGCCAGCTGTGTCACTCCCACCTGTGCCACCACCAGCCACAGAAACTGCTGTGCTTTAATTGCATGAATGCAAGGGGCTGGTCAGATTTGTATAGCCCAGACAGCTGAACTCTTAGGGAGCACACAGTTTGGCTAACACTTCAGACTAGCTTGCCAAGATCTACCTACCTCCGAGAGCTAAGGGAGTGCAATCTGGGATTGCTGCGTTGGCAGTAACATACTGATAGCACTTGAGGGGATTCCACTCCCCCACTGTGTGGTGGGATGGGGCTGAGCACACAGCTGCATCCCACGGGGCAATACTGGTCTGGGCAATCCCTAATGGTTCATAATTTCCCTTTACAGCTAAAAATCTGAAGTAATTAACATCTGTAATACAGCCCTGGCATAAGCTTGGACTGTTGCGAATTGCTACATCTCTCTATTAACAGATTTCATGAGATCCATATACACCCCTTAAGGTACCAGCGTATACATGGAGTTAAGACAGCCTTGTGTCTTACGCAAAACTAGGTTAGGTCAAACCCTCAGCTTCTACAAGAACCATGTGTGTGAAGCTTCCAGTGGAAATTTACGCAGAAGTTTTTTAAAAAAACTATTACATTTAATTAATGAAGGATGAAATACAAGACAGGCTTTGCATTCCTGTGTTCAGTGCCAAAACAACTTCTTAATTTTTATATAACAGAATCCACACAAAGAGTGTCTCCTCCCTTTGTTCTTCAGCATTGACAACATCCTAGGGGGTGGGAAGCAAAGAAGAATACAGCTCTAAACACTCCTGTCAATCCTACAAGGAGGTCTCATCTCGCTTTTAAATACCAGAAAGAATCATTAATTTACTAATGACTGAAAAAAAGATAATTTAAACAGCTGCTGTTATCCTAAAAGGATTTGTTGGTGCACATACAAGAAGCAGGCCAAGCCAGGGGTAGCTGAAACAACTTTGAACTATTTGTGCTCCTTAGCCTTCTGCATTTGTTGCCATGGTTATTCTAGTCAAAACGTTAACTGGCGGGGATGTCTGCTGAAACAACAAACTTTGTGCAAATGTTGCTGTATATTTTCAGATATGAGTGTTTCCAGTGTTTTTGCGGGAAAAGAGTCTAAAAAACAAAGATCTCCCAATTGGTGAATTGAAATACAAGTTAATCTCTGTATCTGATCAACACTGCTTGTTTTTTTCATACAGAATAAATAGTACTTCAAACAGTATCAGCAAATAGTTGATAGAAGGCAGTACATTTGCTCGGACAATGAGGAAAATGGGTGGAAACGCTAACCTGCGCAGGCTCTTAGGAATGAAAAAGGAAGTCCCCGGTGCAGAGACCTTGAAATCTAGATTTTGCAAGATCACCACAGGTAGAAGAACTAGGTAATTAGAGAGGCAGGCATTTCTTAGTACGTGAACATTAGTTCTGGTTCTTCAGAAGACTAGCTACCAGCTGGCTTGCATAGCCACCGAGGGCACCTCTGAAGGAGGCGAGCTTGAGCCTGCTGCAGACCCCTGGGAAGAAGGGGTGGACGGGTGTACCTTTACTGACCTGAGATTAAAACCAATAAGGGTTTGCATGGTACAGCAAAGAGAAGTCAGAGATACAAAGGAACATGATGTAACCTCAGTGTCAAAGCCAAGATGATGATTTTAACAGCAGCTGTATGATGATGTTGAGCCCAGCCAGCAATAGATTATAGTAGTAAAAAATAATGTTTTTTTGCAAAACAGATTGCATGACATACTATAAAAACTTCAGCAGCACTTTGCACATATAAAATCCTCCAAGTATGCAATAAAATCTTCCAAGTATGCAACTTTTTTCATGGAAAGTATTTCTGAATCATAAAACCAGTAGAGCTATACTATGGTGAGTGACATGTTTCTTTTGAAGCCCTTATATTTAGCTATTCCCTCTAACAAACCGTTGCTAGATTTGAACCTATTTATATTTCTAATCTCAATTTGGGCTCAGGGCCTTCAGTTTTTCCAGAATTCCAATTTTAATAGCGTTCCTTTCACTCAAAAGGAAGTGAAGACAAATAGTTTCCAGAAATGGTTCAATGCTGTTCATGGGCTGATGCCAACTGAAGCCTGCATTTTTTGTCTTGAGCTGTTAACCTGCTACTGCCTTGAAATCATTTGAAGTGACTTGAAGTGCAGTGTATTTATAAGCTGGTCACTGGGTTGTAACAGAAAGGGTTACTCAAGCCCATCCATACAAACCCAGTCATCTCTTTGGCTTTTTGTTACAAGAGTAATGAAATAAAGAAACCCATTAGTAGCTATTTTGAACAAATTAATGAGAGTTAAATATACCCAGCCACTCAGAGCAGCACAATTCATTCATAAATAACACCCAAGTCATTGGGTAAGGTCCTATTTATATAAATTAATGAAATGATCACATTTACAACCGTGTGTAGTTTAAAGATAATCGCAGGAACATACAGGAGCAGAACAGGCCTATGATGTTTGATAGGAAATTAAAGAATAAATAAAGAGACATGGTGGGTTTGAGAGAATATAAATCAGGTTGGTCCAAGATGGCCAGCATGACAGTGGGAGCTCTGGAGCTTTCCTGCTGCTGACCTTCACAACACTCTCACTGCTGCTAGCTTAGGAAATTAAGCCATTTCCATCTTTTGCCATGAGCGTGACAATAGAAAGTCCAAAAATCTGCTTTACAAAGTTGCAGTGATAGCTTTTGTTTTTACATCATGCCTCCTTAAAGCAGAGGTGCTATTGAAGCTGGCTCCTTTGTTTCTAAATAAACAAATTAGCATCAAGGTGAGTTTTGACAGTAGTCTGGTAAGTAAATAACCTGGAGTTTGTAACAATGTGAAGGTCTAGCTACTAACACTCCTGCCCAAATCCATCTTGCTGATTTTGTGCCTTTTTCTTTTTTAACTACCTGGCTGGATTAAACAAGAAATGAGAGAGTAAGTGAGCTGGAATGTGGAGCCAGCTTGTACACTGTTTTGTTATGTGATTTATGAAATCCCTATTACTAATGTTCAATAGGACAGGGTTTGTAGGAGTAGTAGTATCCTTTCCTGGAACAGCTAACACTGTTGGAAACAAAATGGCAAACTTTCTAGTTCACAGGCTCTTCAGAAGGTGCTGGTCAGGGGAAGTGTGTAGTACTGGACAGCTGGGTCAGCATGCAGGTGCCTAGCTGGAGAACACTGCTGCTTCACAATAGACATGACTGGAAGCTTAAGAGATGCTAAATTAAGAGGAGAAAATACTATTCTATCATTTTATTAATAGGAGTGTTCTATTTGTGTTTTTTCCCCCAACCTCACAATTATTAGGGGCGACACAAGGATATATACACCTGCAATTGCATATCAACAAAAGCACCCATGTAATGTGTAGGCTGTACTTGAGATGTACAAAATCAAGTGTCTGTCAAAATGTACCCTGATTTATTGGTTGCAGAACATCCATGGCTAAAAATATTTTTGAATGAAGACATCAGAAGCTATTTGCTGTGAACTTGTGGATCAAGATAAGCAGGTTTTGCTGGATTCTAGCACTAGAAAATCCATAATAGCATAACCTCATGTGATAAGTTTTCCTTGAAATGTGTGTGCTGAAAAACTATTTCCTGTGATGTACAGAATATAGTCATGTACATGAAAGGAAATACTACTTCATCAGCTTTAGCTGTCTCTTAAGTGGGAAGTCCTTGCTTGGTGCCAGGGAGATTTTGGCAACTACAGTTTTACTTCTGTTCAGATACAGATTGTTAGTCATAGTTTCCTCTCCTCTGAGAACTTGTATGTTCATTTGTGTTTGTTTTGTCTCAGTCAGCTGTAAACTAAAATTAATGTTTTCAAAATTCATTGATCCATCTGATTTTGATGCCAGAATGGATTGTTAGAGACTCTGATCGAACTTCCTGTCTAACATAAACCAGAGTTTCAGACAGAAAAACACACAATCCTGATTTGAAGATACCAGCCAGATCCTTCGCTTTTTTTGCTAGTTTACTTCATAGGTTAATAACTTTGGTGTTTAAAAAATTATTTAAAAAAAATTCATAATTTCTAATTTGAATATGTCTGACATTTGGTTGTGGCAGTGCTTCTCCTGATAAATTAAAATAGCTTGCAATATTTTCTATTTCCCTCCTGTGAAGATGCTTAAGCACTGCAATCAAGTGTTTCAGCCTTCTGATTATAATATCTGAAGTGACTGAGTGAACTAAACTAACGAATTACGGTGTAATAGTGATTTCTGCTTTTCTGTCTAAAATTCCCACCTCACAGGTATTTCTTGGTATAGCAGGTTCATGTATTGGCAAGTTGAAGAGTTATGTGGGCACTTTTTGTACCCACATTAAATCATGGTACCCACTTTCTGAGCTGTGCATTTGATGTTTCAGGAATGCCAAGTTTAAATCCCTGAGATGTTCCTCCACCTTACTAGTAAAGAGCCTGGGATGAATGCTCTGGATTTCAGCCCCTCATTTAGGCAGTGTTAGTCCTTGCTTTGGTCTTTGTAATTTCTAACATTCTCAGGATTGCCCTTGCGGGAGCTGCTTGCTGTCCTGTGTACATTGTACAGGGTATACGTGGGGAGACTCACCTAGTTATGCCACCTGCATTGGGTGCCTAATACAAGGTGATAGAACTGCCCTGGCAGAGCTAATTAAAGCCACAGTGGTAGCTAACGTACACAATGAGACAAGGCATGTTTGTTCTGTACATGTAACAGTGTAAATTCTGGTTCACAACACAACCTCAGATGAAGGGTGTTTTTCTTAAAGACTGCTTTTCTTTTGCAGGTTGTCAAAATGAAAAACAGACCCAAAGTTAAGCGCCCTCTGGAGAGGACACAGTACCCGTTTTAGGCAGGATGAGATTCATAACTGTGCCAGGGTAAAACAAAGTGCTTAAGACATCTTAAATCAGCTCTAGACAAGTGCCAGGCAGCTTCCAAGAGGATTAATGAACAAACCAATAGGAGGTAAATGCCCTGAAAATCTGCTAGAGAAGAGTCAAGTATAAACACTCTGAGGTACACTTAAAACTTTCCTTACCGTTAAGTGATTAATCCAATTTTAAGTTGTAGCTCCAATTTTTGGACTCAGTGACCAAAGCAAAACATTCTTTTTCCTTCCAGGCTTAATTAGAGATATATTTGTAATAGTATAATACTTTCTGTACTATCTTAATCTTTACAAACTCTTGCACAACAGAATCCTCTAAATTCTTCCTATCAATAAAGGGTTATGTTTTATCACAGAAGTATGAGACAGTTATATGTTCCTATCTGTAAGAATTCTAGTAAATCTAACCTGTACTCTCAGTCATTATGAATGAAGCCTTCAGGATGAATGTTCTTTCTGATGCCACTGAAGGAAGCAGAAAAACTGTACTGTAAACTACATATAACGCATATTTATACAGGGCTTCAAAGTAGAAGGCAAACGGTTACAGACACTGTAAAGCCATTCTCCATGTTTTATTAAAACCCACCTATGTTTTCTGTCAACACTACAGGCAAGTATTCTTTATATACAGTTTTCTGGTACATCTATATTTCTTAGACATGCTATATAAACTGCAAAGTACGGACTTCACATATGTTTTGAGATGGATGGTATGCTATCTAGCCATAAATACTATTTTCTTATATAAGACAAATGTTGCATCAATTTAATTTATTTGTCAACTTTAATGGCTGTGTGTGATGCTGTTAGCAATGATTTTGGCAAAATTACCATTACCATGATGACTACTACTGCATAATTGCCTAGATGTCGTGGTTTAACCCCAGCCGGTAAGTAAGCACCACACAGCCGCTCACTCACTTCCGCCCCTGCAGGGGGATGGGAAACAATGCAAAACCCTGTACTCTTATCAAAGATTATAGTTGCTGTTGGATTGTGCTAAAATTTTGGAAGGTCTGGGTGAAGGTAGCTTCCAAATGGCTGTGGCTTCTTTATTGTTTACTGTACCTTTCTGTCAGCACTGAACACAAGAATTTTACAAAAACTGTCACAGCATTCTTCACAGAAAACCTTTCCATTTGGAAAAAACCTGTATTTGGCCTAGGGTAGTGCTGGTAATATTCTGTATGCAATGCAGAGCCATGAGGTGGTGTCTCTGAGAATTTGGGCATTGTGGGCACAAAGCAAAACTTTTCAGTAGTACCCCTGCGATAGGAGGACTATAACAACTACTGCTCTTGACATTGCCTTGCTCCAAAGGGTAAACTGAATCTCACCTAGACCAGTATGAAACCACAACAGTGCTGCATCAATCTAGCTGTACTGGCTATCAACACCCTTCCTTCATTTTCCATGCGAATAGTCTCCCACTTCTGTGGGAATTAATCAGACAAAAGTTTTTATTTAAGTTTGAAACCTGAGCTTTATGTTTTTTTCTTATTTAGGGGACCGTTTTCCTAATAGGCTTCAAGCAATGAAGTAAATTTTCCCCTCAGTCCAAGATCTCCAGTACATACTTTATCACTGCCATTCTGCACAGGGCCTCCTAGCTTGAAATGCCATAGAAGAATGTGAAAATGACCTCAGGGCCCACCATAGCTCCCTGCCAAGATGAAGCAGTGGCCTATTAACAGTTTGAAGCAAAATCCTTCTTGTTTCATCACAGTGCAAACTTTTGCTAGGGCAGATTGTGGGGCAACTTTGTTCACTGATTACTCAGACCTTATGATAAATCAGTGTGGCTGAGCTCGGTGTTTTCAACTTACCACACAGCTATATTTTTTTTCTTCATATTTCTAAACAGCTTTTAAACACATAATACCTCATGACTGTAAAACAGTATTTAGAAGGAAAGATGTAGGTGATCTTGAAGATCTCTAAATCTCTTAATTTAGGGTTAGAGACAGTGATTTTGTCATCAGCCTTCATATGCGTCAATAAAGGATTAACCTGCAATTTAGGAATAGCCTGGTAACTGTTTTCTGTCACTTTCTTTTAGGGAAGAGTCAAGGGAGAGATAGTAACCGATCCCAGCTATATTCCTACATCTGCCAATTTGAAAAGTTCAAACACCATGGGTTAGGCTCCAGAATAATTTTAAAAGTCTTAAAATGTAAGATCTTCTAGTCCACCCTTTTATTTGTCTGCTGGCTTTTAGTCTTGTACTTGCTTTGTATTTTCCCAGCTTTTCTTTTTAGCCTTGAGAGCTAGAAAGACATTCTTGCCTAATCATTTGTCTCTATGAAACTGTGAGAGTAAAAAGCACTTCTTAAAATAGTACTTTTTTTTATTGCTCGAACCCTACATAGGAGAATGCTGAGGTCATAGTCTAACTCTTACAGAGTGAATTCATTTTGTGTAATAATGACCATCATCTATGTAAGTCCTGACATTTTGCTTACTGGGTAAAGTACTGAGCTATTGCACTGAGTGAAGATCAGTTATTAGTCAGTGGAAGTCTTCTATATCAGTTTAGTCTGAATAGTTTTTTTATTACTTTACCCTGTTTTTCTTCTCATGTAATTCTTAGTCTGGAAATTCTGTCTACTTAGGAGTCCTTAAGAGAGAGACGTCTGTTATTTGGGTTGAAATCCTGGCTCTGGTGACGTCAATGGAAAAAAAACACCCATTGACTTCAGCTGGGTCAGGATTTCTCCCTTGTGGTTTACAAATCTATGGATTTTTACTAAGGCTGTAAAGCCACATGTAAATGAGAAACAAACTGCAGAAAAGGAGCAAATGATCAAACTCTTCCCCAAAACAAAATCCTGGAGTGTCTCTGGTCTCACCAACACCTGCCTTATGATCTCATTGACACAACCGCATTCCTCTTTAAAGAGGTGACAAAAGCACTGCACAGCACAAGCTATTCCTTAGGTTTGTGATAAATCTTATAAATTATATAATATCTTATATCTTATTAATTATATAAATAAGATGCCTATGTACAGGTATAATCAACCCTCAGTTGGGGGCATGAGCTTTTGAGCTTTCTTCTAGCATCAGTCTTACTGGACATCAGTAGACAGATACAGTCCTGCATGCTGACGAAGAGTCATGTAGCAAAAAGACTTTTGAGTAGCTTTGAAGCTGTGAACGTGATGCTTTGATAACACTTGGTCTTGAACTTTCTATTACCATGGTTAGTCCAATATACTTAATTGCTCTTGCTCACTGAAACTCTTTGCTTTGTGTTACTGGCGTTGTGAAATGATGCTTCTGCCGAGAAGGCAAGGCGCTGAGACCTGCTGGAAGGCAGGTTACATTAATGTTAAAGAAGGGAAAAAAACCAAACCCAAAAAGCATGGTGCTCTATTGTAGAATGGTAGTGAAAGTCTGTGTGAAGCTTGTTTGTTTTCCAAAGGTAAACCTTGTGAGGGGACTGCAGAGAAAAACCTCCTAAACTTAGTATTTGAGAAATTATTTCCTCCTGTATCATTCTTTCGGGGAAGAGACTCTATCTCCATTTTAATGTTGTACTCATTAAAAAATGTTTTTTTCAGGGGGTAACATCTTGTTATCAATGGATTATCTCCATGCTATCATTGTGGCCATGCTGACAAGTGAGCTCCTTGATACGAATTAGGCATCACTAAAAGCTGACACTCTATAATGTCCTAATAAATGAAATGAATCAGGACATGCAAGAAGAGTCTGCTTGGGAACAATCATTGCTATTACTGGGCAGCTCTGTATCTCAAAGTCATGAGCCACCCTGTTAGGTCCTCCAGTAATTCTTTTTTTTCTATAAATGCAGTAGGTTGCTGTTACATTAATTAGCAGGTTAGGATCTACTGAGATCTATAAGGATCTACTGCTCCACCTTGTGGTCTGAAAAAAGTTTTCCGTTATTCTACTGTACAGAGTGGTGTGTCAGAAAAAGTCCAGCCCCTCCCCCTTTTTAGATTAAACTGGAATTTGACTGGAATCAGTATCATACTTTTCCTCACGATACGGAACATAAGGGCAAGTAATGTGTTGTCACCTTTGGCATGCTTCAGGATAGACATTGCAAGAGTTGTGTGATTACAGAAAAGAAAAAGAGAGAAAGAAAAATAAAATTTAAATCAGTGAAGAGTGCTATTCAGTACACATAGTTCAGAAGGTGCAGAATAAATTATAAATAGCTAGCAAAAAATAAGACACATAATACTCGGCTGCTTTTTTCAGTACATACGCTAGGCCCATGGTAACAGCTTGTTTATATGGTCAGTGAGGCAATCAGATAGGGTGTATTCTTCCATGCTGCTGATGGGCCAGAAAATCAGCGTCTTCCCACAATTCTGCAGACTTCAGTAAAGATGAATGCTATGCAATTACCCAGCCACAATCCTTCCTGTACATCAATGCCACAAAAGCTGTTTCTCAAACTAACAAGAGTATTATAGCAAGACATGGCTTTTTACTCACTCTGTCACTAATTGCCGTGCTTGGAAATCATGCAATATTTTCCTCCAGCTCTGAAATAAAGACTGTAAAGGAATAATATTCTTCTGCTGTTGAAATCACAACTCCTGCATACTTCAGTGGGGTGGGATCAGACTGGTACTGCTCTTGTGATGCTGGGTTTGTTCTAGGGAAGCATTGTATAACAAAGCAGTCCAAGAAAGGCTTTATATTTGTGTAGTCTAACACCACCAGTCTGGGAGTGTTGGATCCTATTTTGGACACTTAAATTAGCGTATATTCTTAAACAATAGTAATAGCCAAACAATAGCAACCAGTTAATAGCTACATTACATTAAGAGCACAGCTTCTGCAATCACTTGTGCTTTTGGAAGTGAGTGGTTGTGCTCATAAAGCCTTAAAGAGTAGGAGCACTGGAAAAATTACCATCTTCTATAAAAAGGCTTATTGTATAATAAGAGCAGCTTGTCTTACTGCATACCAGCAATCAGAATGCTAGTCATAAAAAACATTTATGGACTGGCAAAAGACAACTGCCAGCCCAATCCTGTCTGAATTCTGTTTAATAATATGTTATCACGGAATTCCATGCACTGGAAGGTTGGTAGTGTGCTTTGGACGAATATGAGTGTAAGGAAGTATGTGGCTTACGTAGCCAGACCTCCCTGCTGACAGTTACTGTTTCTGAATAGTAGACCCTAGTTCTCAAAGTGGTGTACTGCTTTGTCACCTTTGTCATGCTTCAGGAGAGGGATTACAAAACTTGTTTAAATAGAGAATAGGCGAAAGGAGAAGGAAGAGTGAAAGTAAAACAAAGGATAGCTTTGATAAGTAGTTTAGAGGTTCTTTCCTGTGGTCTTTGTTAAGAATAATATGTCACAAGGCAAGTAACTTACTGTTTCCCTTCCATTCGCCCTACCTCCTTCCCCCTTCTTTATGGATTAAAGGTTTCAAAATCTGTGTGGCTAAAATTAAGTATGTTGAATCTATACGGAAGCTAAGATGCTGAATTATACTACAGTTATCTCTCCAGAATTTCCATGAGAACAGGGATTATTCATCATTACTGGGGGTCTAGGGACTCAGTCAGTAAAGCCTTTCGTTTGAAACTATTCTGACTTGGCACCAGTGCATAAGATTTACACAATTAGGATGAAATCTTGCCATGAAAGGTTCAAGACTTAAGTTGGAGGCAGGGAGAAGGAAAGAGGAATTACAAGTTGTCAAGACATCGGTAATAGGTTACTAACATGAATCCTTTGTCACCAAATGCCCTGAGGAAGGGAAACTGAAGATTTATTATCAGTGTGTGGAATCTTTACATACTCTTCGCTGAAACTGGATTGGGGCAGTGGAGTTGTCCTGAATACAATTTATTGCAAGTCAAGAGCCGGCTGCAAGATTCCCCCAAATCCATTATCATGGTTTTCTATATTCTATATGAAGGATATGTACAGAGAGAATGGAAAGTACTAAGAGCAAGGTAGTGCTGAAAGATCTAGAACTGTATTACAGAGACACTCCATTTAAATTTGTCTCTTGCCTCCTAAATTACAATATTTTAATATAAATATATCTCTACAGAATTTATTTGGTTATGGTTTATTATTTTGTAATAGTGCTGAGAGCAGTTAGGTACAAATGCTATGGGGGTTACAGTGCAAACTGACATTAGAGAGCCGTAGTACAGTTCTTAACTATTTAATCAATTGCTTAACTTGGGACAAAGGCTTTAGAACTGGGAGTTGCTGATATGCTTCCCATTCGACATAGCAAAAATGAAGGTATGAGCTATTTGATGTTGCTCCTCAGAACCGCTCAAAATTCTTTAAACCATTTGTTTTCCATTTTAATTCACAGCAAGAGATTCAGTAATTTGTGGACTGATTTTAATCATCATTTCCCTCACAGCATATCTAAACACTCACTAAAGCTGTATGTTCCCTCTGATCTTACATGTAAGCAGTTGTATTAGCATTCTGTTTTGTATGGGTGCAAGTATGGGGAGGAAAGTATCTGTCTTGAACTAGTATCTTTAGACTGCTGGAGGTGCACTCACATATTCACTGAACTGACAGACAGGTTTGTGGTATTTTGCCAAAGGATGAAAGGGAAATTCTGCCCCAAAACTATGTAGACCATGTCTCAGTCTCCTTAGAGATATTTTGGTTTCTTCAATAAAGAAGGGCTGTTGGCTGCTACACTCCTAATATGGCCTTTCTATTTTCCATTGCTCCCAGCGAATTTATTAAAGAGCTTAAAAAGATGTTGGTGAGAAAACAGACTAGAAACAGATGAAGCTTAATTGCCTGCTATTTCAGCTTGAATGAGTATCCAAAACCTGAGATCCCTATCCAAACTGTAAGAAACTCTTATATCTGTTTTAATGGGTGTTAATATGAATGTGGAAGGCTACCTAATGTGACTTTCAGAATTTTCTTGTCCAGGAGGTATATATATCCTATTGGAATGGCTTTCTAGGGATATTTCAGTAATTCAGTTTCTTGGCAGAATTGAGAAGGGCATACAGGAATGAAGCTGGCGGAGGGAAGACCTTAAGCAGAGATTTTAAATTTCCAAACAATGGAACTAAGTTTACTACTTGATGTCTTTTCTGCCTCTGACTTTAGAATATACTGCTTCTGAGTGGTGACCAAAATGTGTTCATTCAGCATGCTTAGAAAGAGGTATCTTTGCTTTTGTTGGAACAGCTCATTTGGTTCACATCAGCTTTTTTATTGTCTTGGTAACATGGAGGAGCAAAAGTGGAAAACCAGTTCTGGTGATTGATTGGGCATTAATCACAGGATGGTCCTCTTAAGGTGTAATGTCAAGCTAAATACTATGAATCTTGTCTAGAACCTTTCTGTGCTTGTATATCTCTAGAACCTTTGTAAAATTATCAATCTAAGGGCTGCTAGAATTGTTCAGGGACAAATAACTTCTCTGCTCAGCCAGGTATTTAGCTGAGAGTCCATATAGTGTACCACTTACACACTATTTCATGGTATCTCACCCCAGAGTCAGAAACTAGAATTTTAGAATTGATGAAAGATTTGGTTGAGAAAGATTTGGTTCCTCCTTATCAGCTATTCATAATGCTTCATATGTCGTTGGTGTATGATATAGTAGCTTATAACCCTGCAGACATTACAGTTCTGAAGATTTATTTTGTGTAGCCAAAAAGACATGTAAAGGAGAACAGGGAATTTCAGAAAGGCAGCTGCCAACTGGCATGAGCCACATTGCTGGTGAGCCTACCTGAATCTATGTATGCTCTATATACACCAGATGATTGATTAGTGGATGATCAAGGAAAGGAAACAGAAATGATGAAGTCATGTGGGAAAGGAAAGATAGCAACTGTGAGCTGGCCACTGAATCCAACTCTGGGGAAGGAGGTACTGTCACACCACACAACTGAACATTGTCCCCGATGTCACATGATGCCCAGGAGCCCGAAGCTCATGGCCACAGTGTGGAGATCAGCATAACAGTTAACCTATCTGCGGTCACTGGTTCGATGTGCTAACGGGAATTGAAAACCCCATATTAGGAAACAAAAATTGCTAGATTTGCATCTGAGCTTTGATTGATTGATGAGTCAAACTCTTGGCGTAGGCTTTGCAGTGAGATTACTTCAAAGTTGATTTATTATTATCATCATCAATGCTATTTTGGAATGTAAACCCTGATATTACAAGGCAAAGGTCATCCACCTTTGAAGTGTAAAGTGCCAGATTATATTCTTTCTCAAAATAGTGATTAAATTTGGCGGCAGACACTTGGCAAAATGCAGGGGGGCAGAGACTAGTAGAAAGGCAAGGTGCTGCTGGTCAGCATCATAGCTTGCTTTTGGTGAAGCAGTGCGCCAGCCAGGCTCACAGCTCTGTGGGAGATGATACTCTCACAGGTGTCATTCTCAATGTGCGACAACTCTTGGCTCCTGGCTTTGTGCTGGCCCTGTTTAGGGATGTTCGGGTTTGGTGATAATGCTGTCTTTGGTACATGTGCTGTGGATTGCTCAGTCCTGCATTACGGCTTATGGAAGTATGAGTAGGAAAGGGAGCATTAGGATAAATTGTAAGATACTTCTGTTCAGGTGTATTGATTGCTGGTGAACTGTTCTTTGAACTGCTCTACAAATATTGTGGTCTAAAAACACTTAAAAAAATGCTTCAAAGGAGATTAAAAGTATATTATGACAGCTAGAGGACTGTTAAAATTTTTATCTGCAGCTATTCGTAAATTCATGAAAAGCTTAATCTGATTCTTATGATACAGTAAGTCTCCAGTGACTAATCTGACAATTACATGCTTCCTAATGAGTAGTCTGAACATGACTGACCTTGCAAATACTTTGGCTCACAAGAAAAGTACTTTATGTTGGTAAACTCTTTTCCCACAAATTTCAATGGGAAATAGTAATTTTGCTTATGACTATGCAGGAAAACGAAACAAAAATGAACATTAACACTAGAAGTATCTTGTACAAAAACTACAATAGCTGTGTTAACTAAGACTGAGCATCATCCTCCCCCACTGTGAGCACATCAGTTAATCATACTAGGCATTACTCAGCTTCATTTGGCATCAGTAAAATTTTAGATGTAATCCAAATATCAGGGTAAAACCTTCTCTAAGTTGATGAGAGTCTAATTTTAATACTCGTCTTATTCTTTAATTCAGCATGGCCTCTTACAGAAGTGGGGAGCACTTAAAAGGTTGGATGTGTTACAAAGATTTGCTTTGAGTACATTGATGTTGACCACTTGGAGTCATACAGCTAGAGAGTCTCTTTTTAAAAAAAGAAAAATGGGCTCTTGCCAGAAATGAGTGGTAATGAGGATATAGCACTTGTGAGAATAGCAGCAGAAATGACTAGTTGATGATTTCTCCAGTGACATACCCTGCTCCTTGAAACTCTCACAGATGGACTGCACAAGAAGTATTTGTTTTGCTGCAAACAGTGCTTTTCCTTTGTGCTGTGAGCAGCAGTCAAGTACATGTAAGTTGTGGTGTTTATTGGTCGGCCACACTGACAAGGCGGTTTCTGGAGAAAAGGAGGCTGAGGGGAGACCTTATTGCTCGCTACAACTACCTGAAAGGAGGTTGTAGTGAGGGGGGTACTGGTCTCTTCTATCAAGTAACTAGTGACA
>VYZV01041198.1:11048-36709 GCA_013401275.1 Pandion haliaetus | reverse complement strand
GCCGCTCCTCCCTTCGCCATCCGGCAGCGCTCCCGGGCGCGGCGGGGTAAGCCTCGCCGCTCGGCTCTCCCGCTGAAACTCCGGGAAGAAGAAGGGGATGCCGCCCTCGCGGCGGTGCGGCTTCGGGGTGCGGGGCCGGGGGGCAAGACCTCGCGAGCGGTGCTCTTACCCCCTCCATTCTTGTAGCAGAGGTACGGAAATCGCCAGACGTTGGCCAGGTCCACGGCGAAGCCGATGACGGAGAGGAGGAAGTCGATCTTCTTGCCCCAGGTCTCCCTGTCCTGGGCGCCGTAGCGCGGCGCGGGGGCGGCGGGCAGGAGGCTGCTGCTGGTGTACTGCACCCCGTTGCGCTCCTTCACCAGGATCAGCTCCACGTCCTTCCTCGGGGGCGGCGGCCCCGCGCGGTCCGGCAAGGGGGCCACCACCGACACTTTGCGGTCGGGCTGGATCTGTTTGTTCATCCTCGCCTTAAACATCCAGAGAAGAGAGCGAGCTGAGGCGGGGGAGCGGGCGAGGCGGGGTGCGGGAGCGCAGATAACGGAAGTGCACTTCCCGCTGGAGGCGACTCCGCGCTCCGGCCCGCCGGTGTCAGCGCGGCAGGAGCGAGGCACGGCCGTAATAAGAGCCATGCAAATGAGGCGGGAGAGGGGGGACCGCGGCGCCCGCGCCCGCCGGGGTGCCCCCGGGGAGCGGGGCTTCCCGCGCCCTTCCTCCGCGGGGNCCGGAGCCCCGCGCCGTCCGGCGCCGCACCTTCGCCTCCAGCGGCAGTTCCACCTTAGAGTTAGACAATGAGGGCCCGTCCTGCCGCAGACTACGGGGCGCTCGGAGCGGCTCCGTCCCGCCAGGCGAAGTACGCATCCCCGGCCGAGCCATCTGAAAGTGCCGTAGCGGGCAACAGGTAGAGCTAACGCGCGTCGCCCGCTTCCCTTCTTCCCCGGCTGAGCTGCGGTACGGAGGCAGCTTTCCCCTGTCTGCTAGCCTGGCTTTAGTTAAACAGTAGAATTTGGCTTTTGACATCGGAACCTGCTGGGGTGCGGGCTGAATGACAGAGCTGGACGCTGCTAATACTCCTACGCCAGGACTGATGGATGCCCGGCTTTTTCTTTCCTGGCCAGCGTGGGGCTGCTAGGATTCGGTTGTCAGGCTGAGGTATTTGCAGGACATTAACTATTTGCTGCTATTCCAAATGGGACCCGAGTCTTTTACGAGTAAAATGAGCAAAGCGTTAGCTGGCAGAACAACAGCGACTGGTGCCAAAAGTTGGCTAAATACAGCTGCAGAAAGGGGTTTTCACGGGCTCTTCCCGTTACAGCTGTGAGCAGTAACTCTGTGTTCAGCGTCTGTTAAGGGAATAAAATTTGAGCGCAAAAGGAAGAAACCGGCTCCCCCTCCCCAGTGGTAAATAGCTTCCCTTCTGCCTGGCATCGGTGAGAATAGGTCATATCACAGAGGATTCTCAGTGGTGTTACAGCCTACCGTTCTTATTCACTCTGCTAGGACTGATAATACGCTATTAGAATTGTAACATATGAAGAGGTGCTAGTCAGAGCTCGAAAGGAATGCCAGGTTCCTCTGCAAACTCGGAATGTGAAAAAGAATCCCAACTCAGAGTTAAAGCTCACATATCAGCATCTTCCCCTCCTCTCTTTAGGCCGCAGAACTACAAAGATGCTAGTAAGATAGCTATTGGCAATTTGCAGATTTTTCTGCCCTCACAAAAAGCTCTGGGTTCAAGCTCTGAGATCCGAGCTGTGACTTGGATCCTAAAGCCCTCATCTGGGTGAAGTATTTGAGCAGTGGCTGTACTGTTTCAGAGCAATTATATGCTTAGAACATGCAGCTCGTATGTTCTCTTTTGGTTACTCTGTGATTTCCTGCTCTCGTCTTCTCCAAATATACCACATGAGACCATTTTCTCCATTCTTTTTGATGCTTCACGCCATACATGCTGCAGGTACTTCCCCTGTGCACAGTCATTACATAGTACCCTGTAAACACTTGCTGTTTGCCCATGCAGTACAATCCACGTTTTTACACTCATGCATAGCTACACTGCTGCCTAATCCTCATACCATCCATCAGTCACTGCCACCACGTGCAGTTTGTTTGTGCATCAAACACATACCCGTGTTACATGCAGTGCCCCCAAATATGCCCACACTCCCCTGCGTTTCAGTGAGCCTGCACACCCATTCTCTCATAGCAAATAAAGGACAAGCTCTGTTCTGGGCATAAGGAGAGCCTCGGCTCCCAGCTGCAGAGCACTGAAGCCACCTTGCTGACAAACTCACCAGGTAGCACTGGGGATGTCTCTGTCCCATTCCCTGGTACCTATGGGGAGGAGGAAGATGACTGAAGGGGGATTCCTCCTTCTTGGTTCCACCACTCTGGGACTGCAGTCTCTCTGGGAGCTGGAGCTGTAGCCTAGCCAGTAAGGAGCTTTTTAAACCTGGTTCCCCTCTCTCCACGTGACTTACTGCCTTAATAATCTGCACAGGCTTCCTACGCTAGACAACAGAACTCCCATATTGCTTCTGGAAAAATAAGGCCTTGCTAAGGAACATCCTTTTCCTCACAAGGTCTCAATTAGCTGAGCTTGATCATGATGTCTATGGTGGGAGGAATCTAGAAAGCCCCCGCTTATTTCCTAAGAGAATTAAGTCACTGTGCATATATATATATGCCTTTAATTCTTGCATGGAAAGTGTGCACAATCTGGTTAATGTAATATCTGCTGCACCCTCAAGGTAAGAAAGTCCTCAATTGGATTTTATAAAAAAGTTGCTTAATCTTGAATCTGTCTGGATCTTGTTATGCCTAATGGAGCCTGACAGCGGGTAGAGTTGAAGTCAGAGAAGGGAATAGTGTATTTAGAAACCTCAATGGAGCCAGGCAAGATGGCAGGGTGTTAGTGATATTCTACTGTTGACTTGGAAATAGGCTATAATTTACTTTAGAAAATAGTCAGGTGTTGCTAGGTTAGTCATCAATTATTCAATTTCTTGTCTGTCATTCTCTTTGCAATGTATAGAACATACTGTATGCTGTAACAGTGAGCTGGGATTGTCATGCTCATACATTAGTGTCTACAAATTAAAAAAAACAACCCAGTGAACAACAATTTAGTGTGTACTTCCAGATCTCCATTTGCTGCTGGTGTGAAGGCTCACTGTGCTTGTCGGCAGCAGCATTTGAATTCTCCACCTTCGGCAGCACAGCCCTCTGCCACTGATATTACAGAACTACAGGAGCTGGCTACTGTCCTTCCTATGAACCAGCTTTTGAGAAGGGCTGTATCAAACAGTGTTCAAATATGTTGGAACTCACACTTTACAGTTGGTGCATCTGAAAGAGTCTTGCTTCATGTTATGTCTGATACACTTGGTGAAAGAGTTCGGCGGTTGGAGCCAAACAAAACAGTGACTGAGAGGGGTTATGATTGCTTTATAAATATATTCAGGTAAATGTCACTGAAAAAAAACCCCACCACCGACAACATTTCAACCAAAAGAATCATGATAAATTTAGTTGGAAAGTGAGAAGAGTTCTAACTATCAAAGCAGTGAATACAGTGGGAAGTAAAGACCTGGGGTTTAGGATATTGTTTTATGAGCAGGATTGTGTGATGAAGTTGCTTGTGAGAGCTGGGATTTGGGCTTGAAGACCCAGGACATCATTTTCTTATTATAATCCAAGGTATAGTGAAAAGAGTAAAAAGGGGCAGGGGATATACACACCAACTATTTAATTTCATGTCCTGGTACTTCCACAGAAACTCTGAGCTCATTCTGGCCTTGGGGCTCACCGGTGCTGAAAGACTAAACATTTTTCAAACGAAGTGCATAAGCTGAATGAAGTTAGGTTTGGTTATTCTGTGATAGAAGAAACCTGGGGAATAGCCAGTTGCTGCAGGAACCGGGAACAAAGTAGACAACAGCTTTCTGACTGAATCAATGTTAAAACAATTTCACAGTGACAGGAACATGGCAGTGGCAGGGGTGCCCATCTTTCTAAGTTAGCAGGTAAAGGATACCACACTGTAGACTGTATCAGACACCTTTTGATGACAGTAGGTATATCAGCTCCAGCTTCTTGGACTGTTATGACTGGGTTGGGCAGGTTTGCTTCATAGTATCTCTAAAATTATATTGCCATTCCAAATGTAGTGTTTACTTAGCACTTAAAACCTTTGTGTTGTATCGTTAGGAGGCTGTTTTCATAGTATCTCTTCCCTAGAGCCAAAGAAATGCATCTCTTGCACTGAGAGGGCCCATTGGGGTTGGTCCAACCGTGCATTTTGACAGTTTGTGTCTGTCATGCTACAAACTGTCTTCAGACTGAAAATAAATATTACAAAAGCACTCCACATTGTTTTGGTATGCCATTTATGCAAGAATGCCAAGTTCCAGGGGAAGACAAGGCCTCTCTCTGTTTCTTACGATAGGAGCATTTGTATCTTCCTTATCAAGTTGCTTGAGATTGTCACAAATACATGCCTCCCAAGCACATTTTACATGGGATCTGCTACCCTTGGCATCAGGTGACGTTCTTCAAGGGAGCCATCAGTGTCACACAAGCAAGCTATCCCATGGCATCTTTCTCATTTTATCACATACTGAATATGTATGTGTGTGGAGAGGATGACGTTGAAGTCTAGGAGGTTTATCCATCACAGTTTTGCCACTGCCCTCTCTCTATAGGCACACCCTCTTCAACTCACTTTGGCCATTTTCCAGCTTACTAGCACTTACTGTCTTTTAAAGATTATAAATCTACTTTGGAACATTTCACACCAGAAGTAGTTAAGTTCCAGCTCCAGCAATATTCTTTATCACTACCTGCTTTGTATCGCTAGCTCTTGTCTGCTGCTTTAGCATCAGATTTATTTGATCTCAAAGGTAGTTGTGTGAGGGCAATTTGCAAAGCTGCATGTAAGTGGGATGAAACTGGGAGCACTCCCAATTTCAGTCTGACTGTGCATGAGGTGCACTCCATCCTCCTCCCTTCATCTTTATCTTGGCTTGTGTGCGGGAGAGAATCAAGGTGCAGGGTCCAGAAGGGAGCAAGGGCACACACTCACCTAGTCCCTACTTTGAACTGTAAGAGAACCAGAACAGTGGTCCACTGTAGTCCATCCTCTGGATTCACCACGTTGTATGTCCATGTAATCTTTCTCTTTTCTAGTTGGAAGAAACCTTTCCTGAGCAAAAATGGCCTAGATTTCAGATTAAGTTTTACCAACATTCTGTGAAACCGTAATAATTTCCAGGATTATCGGCGAAGACTTTAATGAGAAGGGGATCTCACTTGCCTTTTTCATACCTGTATTAAATGTTTGTCCACAGAAAGGTTATAAACATCCAAGTCACTCTGCTCTGTCATTTCGAATTCTTAAAGGCCAAGTTTAACATCTTATTCTGTTTCCTTCCGTCCCATTTCTGTTACTCTAGGATTCCTTTTTTTTCCTGTGTGAGTCCCATTCTTCACTGATTTAATATTGCCTGCCAACTTCATCATATCCAAATTTCATTAGCAGACACAAACTTTTGGGTGCATATTATTAATGCAAATGTTTAATAAGCTTATTCCCAATTACGGATCTTCCAGGATGGGTAATCTTACTCCAAGCCTGTAATTATCCTTATAGCACAACATAGTATTATATCCTCTTTTGTCAGTTCCTTTCCTGTCTCAACAATTCTATTTATCTCCATCTCTTCTGCTCAGACTAACAATTACAAATGTCATTGTAGCAGCTGCTTTTGTGAAGTCGTGATAGATTAATATCTACCACATTTTCCTTGCTTTTGTAAAAGGCAGTTATCAGAATAAGGTACCGGATTAATCTGGCTTCCTTGGGGAAGCTCGTTTTGCATGTAGCAGTCTTCTGTGCTTGTATGCCTACGGGTAGAATTCATGAAAAGTGTTTTAATTTGGGAGCTCCATGTGGTCATAGGATTATATGCACCTCCCTAAATCAAGGCTTTTCTAAGATACTTCATAATTTCTGTCGTCTGCAGACCCTGAGCAAGACACCTCACTCAGTGTCCAAAGCTAGACTGAGAGATGGCCCAAGATATATCACGATATGAAAACTCACTGAACTTCAGATGATCCCAAGATAAGATTTTTTTACTGCACTGCTGATGGCAAGGTGCTGGATATTATTTTCCTCCTGTTGAAAAGACTAAATAAAAAAACAGAAGCAATCTGTCCTTGCTTGCTGGGAGGACCTGTCCTTTCTTTTGGTGCCATTCTCTTGCGGATGTCTCTGCTTGTACAGCAAATAAAATGTCCAATTGTGCAGGCTGCAAAAAAGACTGAGGATGAGCACTGATATCTTGCTTAATTAGAAATAGGCGACTTAACACGGGCTTCTGATCTTGAGTTTATGGTGTCCTACACTGATTATTGAACATATTCAAAGCCAATCTTTATGTAGCCTCATTCATTTTAAGAGGCGTCATGCACCTATATCTGAAGACACAAAAGGACTGATTCTTTTTCCAAATGCAAACCAGCTGATTTCACTGATTACACTAAAGCCCAAACAAACAGTGAGAACATTTAAATTATTCACTGTTGATTCTTTCTACTAGGCGTAATATTAACATTGGGGACCAAATTATTTCCTTTGGTATAGAAACAGAACTCCTTTTGTGGCCAGTGAGAATGGTATGCACAGATCTGGAGAGGAGATGTGGAAATGAAAGCCTCACTTACCTAAATTCTGTTTGTGGTTTTTGGCTTTTCTAAGAGTACCCGGAAACAAGTGAATTGTGCTCAGTAAAGTTGCGTTTTCAATAAGGGAAGGTGTGCAAGCAGCAGCTCATACTACTGTTGCCCAAGGCTTACACTGCAGTAACATCCAAATCAAGAGTTCTGTTGTGCTAGATGCTCACTGAACATGCACAAGCACAGAAAAAAGTCAGATTCACCTTACCTACCTGGAAGCAATCAGCTTTCCAGTGCTGGTAGCTTGAGGGAAAGGACCACTGGGTCTGTCAGTGGTCCTAAGGCAACCAATTTCCTTAAGCTTTTGATATTGTGATTCCATCTCTTTGAGATGGAAGGAGGAAAAAAACCCAGTAGCTAATTGTAAATAGCCTCCTCCAAAACACTGAACAGGACCAGTTCTTTATTTCTTTTAAAAACAAAGTGAATGTGTAAAAATATAAACATTCAAAAGGATCCAAGTCTCATCACAGCTATTAGTTGAAGAGCCAAAAATATTTTCTTTTCAAAGTTTAAGAACTTTTGTATATATTTTGCCTTACGTAAATTTACATGTTCATCCTACGGGTGTTTTCATGTGGTCACCTCATGTATAGGTTTGAATGGGTTTTACTTATTTTTACTCTCCAAAGCCTTTCCAGTTCTATAGCAACAGGTCCATCAAGTTGTGAAGTGATTTAGTACTTGAAAACCTCCGGTTGCCCTCAGTTGTAGCATTTATCCAAGTGCAACACCAAGTAGCAAGTTAGCTTCCCAGTTAACATTGACTAGTTTGGACAGTTATAAGTAAATTGTTTTTGTTGAGCTGATTGTTTTAAAATTAAGCCTCCAAGCACCGAAAGAATCAGCAATGCCGAAGGAGACTCAGAGCCTGTCTTCAAAGTTATGACAAGTCAGGTACTTGGCAGTTTTCACAATGACCTATATTTTAATATGGGCTATTGGATTATTTCTAAAGAGGCTTCTTAGCCATAAAAGAATTATGCTCATTGGCTGGGCTGTGGCAAAAATACAATTGAATTAAGGATTGAAATAATTTAGGATCCAGCTGGACAAGTTGTCCCTGCGGCTGAGCAGTAACAGATGTATTAAGCATTGGAAATTGCACAGAAAAAAGGTATAATTGATCTAAGGTAAGCTCACTACTTTATATTAAATAAATCAATGCTGATAAGCTGAAAGGTTAGAAGCAAGAAGCTGAATTGAAGGAAGGGGGACCTGGGAAAAAGCAAGTCTAGGTAAAACAAGTTAACTTTTAGGTCCTAAATGTGGTAGGGACTGTGGATGCTTGGGGTCTGTAAGTACAGTGGCTGTGAGCTTCCAAATCAGCAGGAATGCTGGGGAATGTTGGGAGAGCAGAGGAGGGGATACCAAATTGCACATCCTTGCAGAAGGGACACATTTTTTAAGTGAGAAAAAAAATTACAATTAGACAACTCTATGTTAATATGTGCATGTAAAATAATTTGTCACTGAAAACCACAGGCGACCCTCAGGCCACACTCTCTCACACACGTGTGTGTGCCCTCCTGTATGTATTACTGCATTTCAGTTCAAGGAAAAGAATACTTTTCTCGCTGTATCTCTTCTTTGAAAAGTTGACTTTACGCAGTGAGAGCAACTTCAGATAAACTCATGTCTGAATGTAATGTAGATGGAAATACTGAAGAGTAGTAGAAGAAGGATTTCCCTGTTGTTACTCACTTAACTTCTAATTCCTTTTCTGCATTTCCAGACCAAGCACAAACGGTTTTCATAGGCATTAACTTTGTTTTGCAAAGAATGAAAAGGTACAGAAAAACCCCCAACCTTGCATTATTGCTTTGAGTGTACATATATTAAAGTGAATTTATACTTGCATGACTCTTATTGCTTTGGGTGTACATTTATTAAAGCGAACATATACTTGCCTGACTACTGAAACTGAGAAAAGGAGGCACACAAATTGGCAGAGGTGGTATTGCCTCAGTGAGGATGTCATAGTAGGGTCTGTTGCCCTGTGTCCCGCGGAGCAGATAAAAGAAGGTGCCAGGATGGGGTTGCGTTTGTCCAGATCGGGGTTATTGAGTAAGTGTCTAGAGAGATAATAGTTACAGTGCTTTGGCTTCTGGTTTCTGAACGGCTCTGCTTTTCTGGCAGGAAGAGGCTGGCTGTGGGGATACAGTTAAGAGCAACTTTCAACTGAACGCTGTGCAAGGAAAGGCGAAAAGTGTCTTTTTGGATTGCCCTAAAGCTCCACCTGCTGGTTGTTCTTCCCTCCAGCCTCAGGGATTAACGGGACGGCTCTGGTGTGTAGGCAACAGGATGATGCACAGCAGCTGGGATTTCTGGTACTGCTGAACCTGACACTTCAGAAAAGTCGTTTAAGGGAAGCCGGGTCTTGGCTTATGTGCCTGTTCTCTTACTCCTATCAAATACTGTAGACCTCTAAAAAGACTAGAGCTCAGTGGTTTTCTACAGAAATTAAAGATACCTGCATTGAAAACGAGGAAGACACAAATTTCCTTAATGATGCAGCAAATGTGCTGATGTAAAGCATATATTTGAGACCCATGAATGGCAATGTTAAAAGCCAGTCCTGGCTGCAAAGTCAAGCAATCAAAGTTTAGGAAATCTTGGGAAGATAATGTTTTAGTTAAGATTTTGCTGTGGCACAAGTGAATGGAAGAGCTGATGTTAGATCTTAGAACACGGCTGCGCCACCTCTGACATTCCTCTGACAGCCAGCCCTCTCGCACACCAGACTTCTTCTATCTCTCTGCCATTTCCAGGAATTGAAACTTTTGTGACCTACTAATTCCATGTACGTTTCCTAAAGCTAATACCAAATTTGGCCTGATTTCTCCTTGTCCTGAGCAGACAAGAATCTTTGACATAAAAGGAAGGGGAATAAAAATGCTGATTTTGAAGTTAGATTTGAAGAATCAGTTGTTTGTTCATTTCACATAAATGGGCTGAGATGTAACCAGGAGGTAGACATGCAGTCACCTCTTCTTGCTGTGATTATTCAGTTTTCAAACTGTTCTTAAAGTACATTCCTTGCACCTCAATAAAACATAAGCATAGAAATGGCTAAACGTAAGGTTAGATAATTAAAAAATACGATGATACTTTGCCCATCCAAAGCTTCAATTTTTGTTTATGTACTGAAAGAGTAGTGGTACGAGAAGATTAATCAGCATGAGAGATTCTTTGTGAGACATTATACCCTGAAGGAAAGATGGGGCATTGAGATGTATCCTCAACATCAAAAGATCTCTTTTGCTTTCTGAAGATTTGCAGGTTGCATTCTCTTGGTGTCCAGGTTACGATGCGAGAGTGTATAATTCCTCATGGTCAAGGTCAAAAATTATCATTCATTGGGAAGTATGATGGGGAAGTTGAATATACTCATCTCTATACTGTCATTTCTGTGCTGTTTCTGAGAGAATATTGTGACTTGTTTGATAGCAGAGTCTAGACCCCTGTTGTAATAGCAAGTGTACAGTGGACTTCATATGTGCTCATGCACAGTTAGGGACAAGGACAGAAGATTATGGTGGAAACAGATTAGAGGGAGAGGAGAACAGTTACATAAACTGTGGCTCAGAATATGCTATGGTCATCTGCTAGTCCATGGACAGAATCAGATCCTCTGAATGTTAATTCTTACCTTTTTGGTAGACTGAGGATACATCTGCAGACTATACAGTACCAGTTCTACCTGAAATCTATCTCCTGGGTAGCTTAATATCAGGATAATTGCTCTTCTGATACACATTAGAGTACAAAGCTTTTAGCGTTCCCAGGAGGGGTCATGGTGGCAAGTATGGAAACACTGGGATTCCATGTTGGTGACTGGAGTCCCATTGCACTTCATGAGGTATAAGGAGAACTTACCGTCTTAAGAAGAGCTGACAGGTGTGCTCCTTTTCTTAGTGAAGACCTGCATTTGCAGTCTCCCCATTCTCTGTCGCACTGGTGGTCTCTTATACCCCTTTGCTATTCGCTGATTAGTCCATGTAATCTCAGCAGAAGAGTATTCTGCCTACCTTCCGTGTGTCTGCAATTTGGATTTTTCAAATTGAGGCATAGAGAATATGACTGTGCACTGGAAAGGCAAATTGCTACACAGCTTATCTCCAAGCGTGGCAGAACATTGTGCTATGTGGTCGCCTACCGTTCATCTGTGCTTTTGCCTCTGGTGAATTGCGTCCACTGTTCTTTTAGGATTCAGGTACAGAATGGGAACCCAAATGACACCATTCTCTCCTGTTTTAAGTGACACCATTTGTAAACTAAGGACAGTGCAGTGGGAATGGGATGGGATAGAATGGGACCTGAGCCTGCCTTCACTGTGTAAGGGGAGGAACTGGGATGATGCAAATACAGTCGCTCTTCTGGCCATAGGGAGGAACCCAGAAGAATGAGCACAGGGTGGATCAGCAGTGCATGTTCTGAAAGGATCTCCCACAAAAGGGAATCTCTTTCTAAAGAGAATCTGAGAGAGTGCCAGCCCCAGGGAGTGCCTGGCAGCAAGGCTGAGTTGGAACAGAGCTGGGAGGGCTGGTGAGTGGTGTGGCCTGGTGCAGATGGGCCACTATACTGCAGCTCCCTAGGGATCCTCCACTTGGGGACGGGCCCAGGGCTGCCAGCTTGCCCAAACCTCACAATATTCAGGGTATTTTCATAAAAGTTCCACCCTCTGAATTCACGTGATTCTATTAGAAACCCAGCTTCCATTCAAGAATAAAAAGATACATTTGAGCTCATAAGCTTGAAAATGTGAACCATAAGGGCTCAAAACCAGAACACCAATAAAAATAAATGCCTTACTATTTTTTGGAAGAAAAACAAAGATGAATTTAGGAGGGGTTTTTAGTGTTTTTTTTAATATTGTCAGGAGAGAGAAACCACTTGAGCCTCTTTCTGTGCGTTCAGGGATACATCTCAGAACCTTTCTAAGATACTTCACATTCTGCAGGTCTACCATGGTGGGGAGGTGGAGATGGTGAAGCAAATGGGATCAGGCCCTAATTGCATAATGTTCTACTCAATTGTGCTATCCTGTAGCTGTACAGTGCAGAAATTTCCTGCACAAAAGAGCACATGGAAATTAAAAAAAAAAATGGGGGGGTGGGGTGGGGAGTGAGCTGAATGTGTGTGAAAAGATGTCAAGCCAAAAGCAAACTAGCACATTATTACAGAAAGTCAAGATATACTAGGATACACGGTGTGAGCTATTGAGCAGCACAGAGCAATGAGTTGTTCTACGTGCTCGCTCCTAATTCCTCAAAGAAACTTTTGCTGTTAATGGCAGGCTGTTGTTAATTACTAGTCTGCATATTATTAATGTAGGCAGTGCTATTTCTTAGTACATTCTTGTAATCCTAGTGTTTTCTGTTGTTTTGTTGGTTTGTTTTAAATTTCCACAGTTTGGACAAGTATCTGCCTGAGCTTCCATACATACTGCAGCAGGAAATCGAAGGGCCAGTCTCATCCCCAGTTTCCGCATCTCATCAGCAGTTTGCAGATTTTCTGGGGGAGGGAGTGTCAATTATATTCAGTACCTCTTTATGAGGGGCTCAGGCTCCTGCTGGGCCACACAGCAGAGTGGTTTGCCTTGAGTTCGACTCCAGCCAGGAGTTCAGAGTCCTTCCAGCAAGGGCTCTGAGCTAAGGCAGTCTGATGCAGATGAGTTGAGTTTGACTCAAAACTTTCAGAGGAAGTTGGGAATCTCTTTATGAGAGAGAAAAAAGAAAAAAAAAAAAAATAGGTATAGGTACTGCTTGGTGAGGACTTGGATGTTGTGGCATCTAAGAGCTGGTTTGTTTATTTAGGTTGCAAGAAGGAGTAGGCTAGAGTGTTTGCTGGACTCTGATCCCTGGTTAGCACAGGAGCCCTTTCAGTAAATTAACAAGTACAGAGGAGATTATGGCAGAGTTTGAGGGTGGGAGGATGAGTTGTTTGAGTGTGGGACTTCTCTGAAGCTTCCTGCATCTTTTTTTTCATCAGGGCTGTGCTCTAGGAGACCCTAGGTCAAATTTGGAAGGCAAACTCTACTTTGAAGGAATATTGTGTATTTAGTTACATCAGTATATGCTGACTTAACAAGACCAGAAGAGAGAAAATAAGAAGATAGAACCAAATTAAGTTGGTATGGTCAGTAACTTCATCAGGGAGAGGGCTACTGAAGGCAAAACTACCTATAACTTGCTACATCTAGGTCAGTTACTAGTTTGTCTGCTTCTTTCGTTTCTAGAATAGCTGCAGTTGTCTTCAACATCTCCCTTTCCTGTGGGCTTCAGCCCCGCAACTCTTGATATATGTGTCTGTAAGGAGGCATAAGCAGGGTTTAACGCAGCAACAGCACTTCAGTATTCTCTTTCTCAATAAAGTAACCATTAACATTGACCACTGATTCCCATATTATTTATCTTGTACTTTTCCCTATTTTCTCTTAGCCTCATTCTTTTTTCCCTCTTCGTTGATCTCGGCAGAACTTTGTTCCTGTCCCTGCTGTTAGGTAAGTCTCTGCAGCCCCTACGGGGAGAAGGAGAAAATGGGTCAGAACTACAGAGACAGCAGCAGGTCACAGTCTTCTTACTGGAATAAGTATGAGGCCAGGAACAGAGAAGTGCTGGAAGCTTCATGCTGTGTTTCTGTGGTATAACACAGCTCTGATGGCACACTAATTCAGTTTTTTTACTTTTAGGAACCACTAAGGCAGTATTGATGCTTCCTTAACTGTGCTAGTTCATTATCATACAATGTAATTATCTGATTCTGGTATACAGTTTGTAGGACCTGTTTTCTGGGGCCTGTTTCTTGGCAGATCTACCTGATAAGGCAGCTTCCAAAAAATGTATATTAAAGGATTAGATTGCTGTGCTGAATAAGTTATTATTTCTATTTTGGTGGGGTTTGGGGCCTTGTTGTGATAGGCTCCATAAAATGTCTAACATAAGGCCAGTCCAAGCCCTAAAGAATCCAAATTAAAAAAAACAAAACAAAACCCACAGATAAGAATATGTAATAGGCTCAAGTCAAAATCCCAACCTTTTGGAAGGAATTTGGATGTAAATTGGAACTTGGCAGCTCTGGAGGGTTTATAATTAAAAATGCCAAATAAAACTCTGGTAGGAGCCTTACCATATAATTGCTGACATTAACGTTAGGCTGCCTTACTAGGATTGATAGAAGCTTTCTTCCTTCTTGTTTAATAATGTATTTCCTCTTGGAGGAAAAGTGTGGTGGTAAAACTTGGCAAAGCCAACAATGCGTCTCATAAACAAATTCATTTCCTTCTTCAAACATTGTTTCATTCAAGAGCAATGCATTAAATATTCCTTTTAGCACTGGGTCTTTAACTGGTTTCTTTTGCAGGAATGAAGCAGCCATTCTTTGAATCTCCCTTGAAGTTTGCTGAATTTGTTAAAATCTGCTATGTTATCTCCTGTTTGGAATGCATCCTTTACTAAATTGCAGCAAGGGAATGATCTTGATAACATACTTGATGTATGACTTTATTTGGAGTTAGTTAGGAAAAACCCACACATTTGTGTTTAATGGTGAGCATTTGCCTGTAATATGTAAAAAGAATCACCCTTAACATTTCTCTAGAGGGATGCAGTTGAGTTTCAGGATTGTTTAATGATTTTTAAAACAAACAAATGAGGGAGACCTGTTCCTGGAGTGAGGAGATCTCATTTCATCTGTCTCTGAGAAAGCCTCAGCTGCTCTGCTTCTCCCAGAAACTTATTTAGTAAGGCCCAAGGAAGGGGTAATAGGGCACTTTAATTTGTTTAATATTAGGGATAGCTTTTGCTGCATTTCTTGATTCATTGATTTTTTTGGTTTTTTCACACACTACTGTAATGTACAGATGTGATTTGAATACAGTTTTTTTTCTTGAGACTATACAGTCTCTTTGCCTCCAGTTAGTAAGTGTAGTTATTTGAAATGCAAATGTATCTGTGTTACTGCCAGTGTTTAATGTTCTGTACAGAGAAGAGACAGAAATGGAGAGAGTGAACGTAAAGGACAAGTGATACGATCTAAATGATTTTGTGGCTTAAGACTGAGTGCTGACTAAATCTGGGAGGAATAAGCACCCTTTTGGGAAGCATTTCAGCAATTAAAAGAACTAAGTTCTGTTTATTATATTCTATAGGAACAAATGAAATTCAGGTTGCTAGTTGCCAGACATTCCTTGAAACAGTTATGCAACTAAAGTTACCTTGATTTTAGCATTAATATTTCCTGGAAGGCCATTAATATTTCCTGGAAGGCTGCAGTTTAGGTTAGTGGTTTGTATTCCCTCCTTTTTGGGGATGGTTTGGAATTTTAAAAGTATTTTTATCCAATCAAGGAGCAGGGGACACATCATATGATTGCAACCATATAGCAGGAGTGGTAAGTAAGGCTAAAGCTGTGGAAGACAGTATGCCGTGTAACCCAGGGCTGAATGTGTTCAATTAAAACTATTTGTTAGATGCTTTCTCATGATGAGTGGATACAGACAAAATCAACACTGGCTTTTGAACCATTTATCAATTAATGAGAAACCAAAGTTGTAATGTGTATGGTGATGAACATTGACTAGTTATAGTAGAAACTCGTAAGCAAGAAGAGGCCGGAGAAAAATATGGCACCATGGCAATGTTCCCTGACCCAGCCCTGAATAATGAAAGAATTTAATAGAAGTTGCCATTGTTGGAAAAAAGCCTACAGACACAGACCTGCCTTGTGAGCTGGTACCGATTGTCAGTAGCAACGACTAAGTCAGTGTGCTACTGTGCCATATAAATGAGATGAGCTTCCTCGTGCATAAGTGAGGCTTTCAGCAAAGAAAATACATGGGGTTTGTTGAAATGGGTGGCAAACACCTTCCATTTTCCCCATAGCAATGCTGACTGGAAATTACTTGACTTACTACTGTAAGCCAAAAAGGCTGTGTCATGCTGCTGCTGTGCCTCTGGTTGCAGTTGCTTAATTACCAGGATGACAGTTGTTCTTCTGCCAGTACTGTGAAGGCTGCCTGGCTTCTTGTCAGTCTTTGTTAGCTCTAAGAAAGCAGTGGGGAAAGAGTGGCTTGTACTTTTTTACCAGTCCTGTGCTTAGGTCCTCCAAAGAGCTTATTTTCACAATTAAAATGGAGTTAATAGGGTTTTTCTTCTCTTCTATCCCACCTTCTTTGTGCCCTGTGCTTGGTTGGGCTGTGTTTTCTGAAGAAACAGACTGAAAATGTATTTTAATGACACTTGGTCCTCTAAACTGTAGGTGGCTTTTGGAAAATGGTACTTTAGGCACAGAGGCACCTTTGAGCTTTAAAGAACATGACCTTCTGTCTCTGGGTGCTTCCACACAGCATTTATCTAGAGATCAAGGTAAATTTTTACCTATCTGAGATGCTTCTGCAGAAATAGAAGAGAGTTCTTGATTTTTTTTTTTTTTAATCATTCCCCACTGTCTGAAAATGGGTGCCACCAGTGGGTCACAGGCATCTGTCTAGTGGCAAAGTTCTAACTCATAATGAATATTCTTGTTTGATGGTTCATTTCACCACTAAAGACGTGGGCTATAAAGTTCTAGTAACTGAAGACTCCACATCAGTATGTGTTTTATACCTTAGAGTTTGGGTGATCTGATTGCAATAACACTGTTTTTAGGAGAGAAGAGATGCTAACTTTATCATCCTGGCTTTACTATAGTTAAGGTTGTATCTGAAACAATTGCCAAGGTGGTTTCTTTACTGATGTTTTTAATGAGGAAGCATCACCAAAATAAATTGGGTTCAGTTTTGCTGTGTCAGTATCATTTATTATGGAGAGCATTGTGAGCTGAAATGTATGTAGATGGCTAACAACTTAATGTCATTATTTTAGATGTTCTTGGTTAGAAGATCGTGGGATACCCGATGGGTAGGCCTGATGTAGGATCAGAATAGGATTAGACTATATTTTTCATCTAAGAATAGTGTGGAAGTTTCAATATTTTAAAGAAAGGGGTGAAATACTTAATATTTATTGCACTTATAGCACAAATTACTTTCAGAGAAACATCCAGTGATCAGGACTGATTCAGTCTTGATGAATTACCCTGCCTTACACAGTGATATACCTAAAGGACACTTCTAGCTGGCTTTGTTTTGTATGACCAATGTGATATATTCCCAAGAGACTGAAGTACTTTCTAAGGAGGGAATACATTGTCCTCGTCGCATCAACAGTCCTTTCTTGGGTACGTTGTGACATCCTTTTTGTGGGATGTGTTTGTCACTGTGCTGTATGGGAGGTGTGTGCGTAATGAATCCAGTGGAAATAAACAGTGTTTTCCCCCTTATGAATATTTGATCTATGATTTATTTATCCACCCAGACTTGGACTAATAGCATGTCAAATGCTGCCTGTTTGCTTTCCTGTTGACATATTTCTATCAGCAGCGTCTTCTGTATTACGGACAGGAAAAATATTAGCAGACTTATAAAACAATGGCTTAATGAGACCAATTCTTTGATGTAAGCTAGATGGACTCCACTTGGGAAAATAAAAAGAGATTAGGTGGAGTGGAGGGTTTTTTTGTCTGCTGTGAAGTTGTTCACATTAGGCTGGAAGAAGAGTAAATGGAGACTGACTGACTCCACCAGAAGGTCAGACACTGACTGGTGCTGGCAGGCTGGTGTCTGCTAGGGCAGAGCTTGCCTACGTTCCCCTGTGTAACTGTATGGAGACCTGAGATCTCCATGCCTAGTGACAGCAAGCAAGTCAGAGGTAGCTGCAGGTAAGAAGTACAAGTATTTTGATAGGGAAAAAGATGCTAGAAGAGTCTAAATGCACCATCTTGCCATAAATGACTAAATCTGTTTAATCTGTGCTTTTCATGATCTGATGCTGAGTTCACCTTCTCACATCTGAAAAAAAAATAAAAATCAGTGGGAGTGTTAAAGCAAAGAATGTCAAATTTGATTATGGGGTTTGGGACACCACAAGCACCCATGGGTAGTTCACTTTATCAGGAGTCAGAACTCTTGTATTTCTATCTCTGCTGTGCTGGTACCCTCCTGTGTAACTTTTGGCAAGGTAGTAGCTTTCCTTTTGCCTTGTCTATTTATAAACTGTTAAATATCCAGGAAAGGTAGAAACCCTTATTAGGTGCTTCATACAATACTTAGTTCAATGGCTGATTCTTCTGCTAGAGCTGCGAAGGCCTTTGTAATAAAATTAGTAATAATGGAGAGTTTTGTTAAAGGCGTCTCCCATTACTTATCATTGTCTGAGGGGCTGGTTCTCTTTGGTCCACAGAGTATCTTTTCTACTAAAAGAGAAGTTTCCACTATATAAAGCATAGACTTTTGCCTTTAAAATTGGGAATAGCAAAGGCAGAAAGAATGGCTCCTGCTCATATTTATTTCAAAGGTTGTTTGAGGTTTAGTGTAGCTTTGAGTTAGTAATAGTCCAAACCTGCATTCAAACTGCTACTGTTTCTCTCTCCCTAGTGTATATTGACAATATACTTTTCTGCTTATAAGAGACAGGCTGTCAAAGACATGTAATAAAGTAATGTTATGGAGGTTGGCATGCTTTAATTCAAATGACCAGTGTACAAAATCTAAACATCTTAAATTATTTCTGCTTTGAATGGCTGCTGTAGTTCATGGCTGGTTATGTCCAGTTTCAAAGACTTCCGGCACTGAGGAAAACAGCTTTCCTAAAAGCTGCTGGCAGTTCTGGTATGACTCCTTCTAGTCTCCTACACGTTTTCCTGTTCATTTCTTTTTTACGTTTTAAGAAAACATTTTGAATTTTCCTGCAATCTTTGATATCAGGAGATAGGAGCAGAAGCACAGACTTGCGTATCTAATTGTGCACTTGGCCTTATCTTTGTCTGCAAGGCTGATGTTTACCTTTTAAAAGGAAACTATTCTTTTTGAACAATTATAGCCTCTAAGCTTTCATCACGTCTCTCTAATTTATAGTGCTTTGCTTCTAGTGCACTGTCAGATGCTTAGTGAAGTTTTAGGGAGATAATGTCCTTAACAAAAGGGAAGTAAATTTTTTGTTTTTTAGAAGAAAGCTCTTTTTAACAATAATCTGAGCTGACCAAAATGTTCTTGATAAGATGGTCTTTTAAATTCAGTAATGATAAAGCTAAGGTACTGCAGTAGGCAGGAATGAGCAGTTGTAGGAAGAAAGGAGGAAGCTCATTAAGGAGCAGTTCTTCAGAAGAGGATCTAGGGCTTACAGATTGGCAATAGCTGTATACGAGCGGGCAATGCTGTGTTGTTTTAGAAAAGCCAAGCCTTACGCTGGATGTCTATGAGCAGAAATATTGACTGCAAAGAATGTAAATAAAGCCTTCTAGTCTACTGAAGAATGGTAGGGCTGGAGCTGAAGCACTGTCTCCAGAGAACTTAAATGAAAATAAACAGAAGTCTAGAAAGTGCAACCTGTGAGGAAAGAATGAAAGAGGTTTTGGTTTTTGGCTTAAGAAAGGCAGGCTGGGAGATGCGAGAAACAGGCATGGTGATAAACTCTGGATAGATGTATGTATAGATATAGACAGTTACCCTGCAGAGAAATAGAAATTAATCAATTATCCTTGAGCAAGGTGAACTGAAGACCTAGTGGCTTCAGCTGCAGAAGTATTCAGGTCAGACCATGAGAAAAACTTCTCTAACAGTAGAAATTTTTAAGCAATGGACTAGATTGTCTGGTAAGGCTGGGCAGTCTTCCTCTTTGGAGGCCTTTAATGACAGATTTAATCTAATGAATTCTCACTTCTGCAAACAAATTCTATTTGCTGGGTTTATAGGAAGGGAATAATTTTTGGTGTGTGTTTATTGGGTATTCTTGCTAATACCAAATTCACAATGAAACATAAGCCAAGTATCATTCTCAAGATGCCTGTTTTGCTAGCAATTCCTAGAAAATACAAATCCCCAATCTCCTATATAAAACCCATGACTGGTTTGAATGATTCCTGTTGTAGTTGTAGTACTGTTACACTGCAAAATTGAATCTTGTGCAGCCATTGTATAACCTCAAGAGATAACATGCTTAAGGAGACTTCTAGAAACTAGGGAAACATGCTCGCTCTTGCCTATGCCCAGTTTAGAACAAAGCAATGAGCTCACAGGTGTAGTTTTAAAGATGAGCCTCACTTAAACCTCATTTTAACATGCAAAAGAAGATTTTCAACAGAATATTTCCTAGATAGTCTTAATGAAAACTAACTGATGAAAAAAGTTAACATAATTGATTTACTTTTAGCACATGAAAGCATGTAATAGCATGAAAATGTAGAATAATTGTGATGTGAGAATAGAAGAGGGTCATATATTTACTTTCAACCTGTTGCGGCACAGGGGGCTTAAAAAAAGACAACAGTAGGTAGCGCCTAGTTAAGGTAATGAAGTATTTCCTATTATAACATTGTCATGTGTGTCTAAAGTCTCAGGAGTCAAGCTGTGGTTGTTACAGAGTATCTTAAACTAAGAGGATGGCACAATAAATGAAAATTTTCATAAAATTTAATCAATTGTGATATCATTTTCCTTGGTAAGGGTGGTGTAATTCTTACCATCATTAAAAATAACTAGCTATGGAAATTTTTCATGTTTTCTAATTACTAGTATTATTATGTGCTTTTAATAAGTACAAAGTATCTGATTGATGTCCACAGGATTAAGCATACACTTAAGTGCTTAGTAGAAGTTGGGTCCTTAAATGACCCTTCTGTATTTCCTTTGTTATGGCACTAAACCTGCTGGGCTTCTTGAACTTTATCTGAGTTAAGTGCAGCATACTGTATTTATATCAGACACATTTTTTTGTTTGCATTTTGGCTTTATGAAATGTCAGAATCAATCTTATACTAATGAAATGTCCAAATTTCATCTCAGCTATGAACATAGCTGCTAATCCTATAAGATGTTTACTTTCTGCCTCTCTGGCTATGTATAGTAACAGAGAGTCTGCCAACTTAAGCACTGCTGACAAACGTCTCCCTACTGCTAGTCAGTCTAATAAATGTTATTTCATTGAGTAAAGATTTAAAATTAATTAATTAAATGTCATTAAAATCCCTTGCAACCTTTGACAAGTTTGCTCTTGCTGCAGGCCAGTAAAAGTAGTTACCTGAATGCTGCATAAGTACCCCCTGAATCCCATCCAATTCAGTAATATTTATGCTTTAATCTTACAATTTCTTAACTTTAATCATTGTGGAATACAGCTTTTGATGGTAGTGGCTGCGTTTTGGGCAGAAACGTGGAGGGAGAAACTAGAGAGGAAAGGTGGGCTGTTCCAAGGGATGCAAAACTGACAGGAAAATGTAAGCCAAAGGCCACTCTGAACATAGTCTAGCCTTCCTAGCACATCATACAGAGTGTAACTATAAACCTCCCAAACCTTTCCTAAAAAATTAATTTAAAAATGTTTACTGTGGCATTCTCAAAGTGAGAGCTATGTAATTCTCAGCATGAAATCTCAGGCTGCTTTACTTGGTGTGAAGGCTGTGGTCAAACAGTTCACAGGCAGACTGTCCACAGACGAGCGTGGGTGTGTTTGCATATGTGGTGACATTTTTTACATTTAGTTTCTAAACTTCAGGCCCTGATTTTCCACATCCATGCAGTCTGAGTAGCCCTTGGCACCTATGCAAACACCACCAGAAGCCTGCTCAGGCACAATGGTGTATTTATTTGCACTGGCATAGTGCCCGAGGAACTACCCAGGAACAGGGCCCTGGGGTGCTGACCACTGTAGAAAAAAAGATCTCAACAAATGTTTCTCAGACTTCTGATACTCAGGGGACACTTTGTTTTAGAAGGGAATTGCTAGGTAGATGACAGATGAGGCCAAGCAGCCCTTACCCTGTGCAGCAGTCCTATGAACGGTCATTAGACCTGTCAGACAGCACAACCCTTCTTTGGACTCCCAGGGCTCTTAGTCCTGCTGGGTTCTTGAGAGGTACAGGTAGAGCACACAGCTGTCTTGCAAAATTTCTCTTGCAAACCATTTGGGAATCACTGAACTTCTCCCAGCCCGCAGGTTACAGAGCAAGCTGATGAGGAAGAGGAGGTAACACCCGCAGGAACATTGTGGGAATATGATTTGGCACCTAACTTGTTCTAATGTAAATGAGTACAAAAGCTCAGAAGCAGCAGCTACTGCCTGGCTTGGTACCTCTCACTGACGCTGCACAGTTACTGACTGTGAAAATAGGAGATCCATTTTCGGATGCTTTCCGTCAAAGTGTTACTGCTCCTCCTAGTTCTACTGATGGACAGCAACCAGACAGGAATTATGTAATTTTGGCAGTTCAGGACCAGATCTTATAGCAGTATGATCTGACATGAAACCTGGATGTGTTACCTCTATTTCTGCATTTATTTAGGCAGTGCCACTCATACAGCAAAGGAAGAACAAATACAGTTTTAATTTTCTTGGATCAGAAGATCTTTCCCTCAGAAATCAACCTCTGGTGTGGCCAGTAGAGACCCTGTTGATTCACCTTCCTTAAACAAATTGATCAGGGTTTACAGTATTAATATCTTCCTGGTTCCAGGGTGAATAAGGAAGGTCCACTTTTCTAGGTGACCCGCCATTGCCTTTCATGTATTCAGAAACAGGAGCCTAGATTTTAAAAAATGTAAATCAGATTTATTCATAGTGTTTGTACATAGTTATCAGAAAACATGAAAAACAGCAGCCCATGGGCCTCTGTTCTTGAGAATTAGTTGTGTTTTTCCCTTGTAATAGACTTGTCCTCGTCTGATTCTTACCCTTGTTAAGATTGCTGGAGTTTCTGTGTACAGTGTCTTATTTTGGTATCTGTGAAGGATTTATCATCAAATCCATGTTACAGCACGACAGGAAAGTACTGATTAAATAAATGATATTTTCTACGGTGACATGGGACCAAATATACCTTTCTACTAGCTCTACTGTGCAGGACTCAAGATGATCCTTAAGCAGCCCATAGACTTAAGAACTCGCACCTCCAGAAGTCACAGGCAGAAGAAAGGTGTCATCCCTCAATGCCTGATTGAGAACCATTTTCTGTTTAGTATTTTTAACGTTCTCCTTCTGTTTAGTTCCTGCTCTGCCACTTAATGTAATGCCCATTTATTGCAGACTGCTTTTAGTTTGGTCCTTTTAAAAGCTCCCTGAGGCACAATGATGCCTAGAAATTAATGTATTCCCTTCCTGCACATCAAGCAGATGTGTGTATATTGAGTTAGTGTCTCTAACGTTTAGCTGATTTCTTTTCAGAGCATAGTTGAATCACTGCTACATACCAAACGCACTTGTGGCCTTTCCTTCTTAAACTATCGGGATATGTAGTTTTATATACACAGTATTTTTAGCTTAATAGCAAAGCGCTTTTGTGACTTGCAGGTTTTTATGAAATCACTAGTCCTAAATATTCTATGCTATTGGGCAGCATAGTGTTCCAGTTGTTGAATGTATCAGGATTCAACAGGAGCATGCATAAGGTACCCTTGGCATTCCAAGACCTTGAAGTGGCTGTCTTTGTCATCTTTGCCCACCCATCTTTTTCTTACTCGTTGGAATAGAAGTCATCTTTGAAAATATTACTGCTGGTTCAAAAGCTGAGGACTTCTGTTAACATGCTAGGTAGAAGCATCCTTGCCAAGGAATGAACATGTATTCCAGCTAACTGTACAGCCAGGTTAGGGTAACTCCTGCTTCTCCTTCTCTAAAGTGAAAGAAAATCCTCTCCTAATGTTTATATTACACAAAGCCATGATTGTTAACTTCTCAGCTGTGGTTGAGGTCACTCATTTTACCTGTAAATGGTGATGCTTTATTTTCTGTCAGAAAAATGGCAGTATCTTTCCACATACCTGCAAATCTTCTTTGTATCAAATCCCATCCCGCTGAGGCAGTCGACAGAAGTAACGCTCTGGAAGAGCATCAGTCCTGTCCTACTTTTCTAGCCTTACCACGAAGACAAGTGCCATCACACTCAGAACTAAAAATGCCAACTTCAGGTTGCATTGTGTTTATCAAGGTAAAACATCATAAGGATGATTTCCTGGAAGTCCCCCCAGCCCCTTAGGGTAGAGAGAGTACCCTTCCCACTGTACTAAAAAGACTTAGCAGTTCAAGTGAAGTCTTTTAAAAATACAGATTTATTTTAAGCACATGAAACATCAGGATAGGCACAATTATAAACACAGAAAGATTAAACATGGCAATGAGCTTGCATCCAGACAATGCAAGCAGTAACTTTAGAGGCAGAGGTTACCATTTGACATATGAAAGCCTGCTGAAAATTGGATATTTCTGGTACTAGACATTCTAGGCTTTGTCATCTTAGTTTTAATTTGAAAATACCTTGTCACTCCACCCCTTCCAAGTTTTTATTTAGAAGTATTTGCATAAATACCTATATATTTTAAATATTGTATAAAGTGCGTTCAGCTGAAGGATGGAAAAAGGTGAAGGCCCAAATTCCAGTGTACTAGAGGGGACTGAGGCAAAACATACTCAAATCATTGACTGGAAAGAGCTTGGTTTTGAATCAAACCCTAAGAACACATTGAGGAATGGCACAGTAATGCAAACATGGTTTCTAGGAGACAACTTTAGAGGAGATACTAACTACCAGAACTATGGCTTGACAGCATATTTGCCTTTTAAGATTTGCACAGCAAGGTCACATTCCTCTGTTGATAATTACTAGAATAAAAATATGCTGAAGTTTGAAACATTCCTCCTAATGTGATCCTGAACAGTTGTTACTGTAAACAACATTCTATTTATTTTGAAGTAGTCCATTAATTCTTGGGTCTTATTGTCTGTATTTTCCTGTAGACTGTGAGCTGCTATCTTGGAATTCCAATTAGTTTTTTGTTGTTAGAAGTGCAGCCATTTCCATCTTTAACTAGCCTTTGAGCCTAAAGCTGTTTCTGTTAATATCAGTGAATCAGCATGTCTTGTTCAGAAACTTAGGCTTTATAGTTCACAAGTAGTTAAGGGAAATCTAAGGACAGCTAAAAGAAAACACCAGCTTCAACTCTCAGCTTCTCGTAACTCATTTGTGTCTCTCAGAAACTTGAGAAAGGCTAAGGGATATTGCAAATTAATACACTGGCATCATTTTTTCCCCTTAAGATGTGTTGGGGGTGTAAAGGAATTGAGTAGCACCAAAAATTCCACTTGTTTTTACACAAGTGGACTCCTCAGTCTCCATTCTGAGAGGTCACTACAGTGCTGGAGCCTCTTACCCCTCTTAGCACATCTGTTACTTTTGTGGAAGCATGAACTTGGAAGACAGTGAACAACATTCCCAGTATTGTAATACTGACATCGACGATAGAATAGTTACAATGGTTTTTCCCTTAGACTCAAACAGGAATAACTCCTCCTGATATGAAAGTAAAAAAAGAAACTTTTTTTTTAATTGTAACTTCCATCTCTATTTTACATCAATTGTGCTTATGAATAGCTAGGGAAAAAAATCCTGTAGAATTCAAGAGCTGAATTCTTTAACTTTCCTCAGTCATCCTTTTTGTCAGAGGTACTTGAGTTACCCTCTTCATTGCCTTCAGGACAGACTTTATTTCTTGCAATTGGTCTTGTTTCTGAGACTGGGATTGTACTCTTTTTAACTGGACTGTGTTTGACTTCAGGTGACTCAGTGTCATCCTCCTCCAACATATCCAACTGGTATCTCTGTAGCTCTAGGTATGTAGTAAACAACTTGGCATATTCTGGATGCTTGAGTGCAAAGTCCTTGAACTCATCTGAAAAATACAAAAAACACAGATAGGACAATGCAGCAAGAGAATCAAAGAAAATTTCAGTGCCTGCTCCTTTTACTGAAGCTCATCTCCAGTTAACTTCCCTCTGAAACATCTCAGGCATATCACACGAAGTATCTAGGTCTGTGCTTCAACAGTCTACCCAGAAACA
>VYZV01041197.1:46177-67258 GCA_013401275.1 Pandion haliaetus | reverse complement strand
GTAGGAGTTGAGAAAGTTGTGAGGTGGATGAGGATGTTGCTAGGGGGGAAGTGCTGAAAGGAGGAATATTTGGTCAGAGCTAGTTAGAGGAGAAATTACTACTGTAATTTCTCAATGATCAGTTTTGTGGCCATCTTGTTTCATAAGATGACAAAAAGCCGGAGGGTAGTGGCACCCAAAAGAGGATGATCAGAATGGCACACAAGAGAAACAGATGTTCTTGAAGACTACAGTAGCAAAAGTGGGATAAAAAGTAATATATTGAGTGCAAGTATATATTTAGCACCTGATAACGAGAATTTAAATTAAACTAAGGGTCTCATCAGCTGGAAACAACAGAAGGAAAAAAATCCAAACCATCAGGAGGTATTACCAGATCACGGAAAGACCCTGTTGCCAACATGATATGGCTGTGAAAAGCCAAAAGTGATCCTGGAATATACGAGGAGAGGCATTTCCAGTGGAAATAGTCAAATATTTTTAACACTGGAGAAGGTGTTGTTTGAGCCTCATCTGCAATACTGTTCACATTAGCCCACAGTTTAAATTAATCTTTGTTCAAAATTGAATGACCTAAGAGAAGACTTGCTGCACTGACAGGATCCTGGAGAAGAGAATGAAAAGGCTCATGTGGTGCAATAGAGTGAATTTTTCTAGGATGGTGCTCTATAAATAAAAAACAAATACTCAAAAAGAGGAAAACCTTATTTAATTTTAAAACCAAATTAGTGCAAGAATAAATAGACATAATCTAGCTCTGAGCAATTTTGTTTCTGGAATTCAATGAAGGTTTTAACTGCTAGAAAAGTGGCATTCAGGAAGAGCTTTCCATTAAGAATGGTGGAAGCAAAAAACATACCTGTTTTTAAGACTGAGTTTGACACACTTTGAGAATGGGTTTTGTGACCAAATAGTAGTTACCTGCAACAGCAGCGCCAAAGAAGGTCTCTGCTAGTCCAGCACTATGATAACATATATTGCTTATGATAAAAATACTAGCTCTGATATAAAAACTACCACATTGTTGCCAAAATTATCTGTAAAATAACACCTGCAAGGTATTGACATATTAATATAGTTTCTCTCAAAATTAAAATCTAGAAACAACAGTTCTTTTTCTCCCCACTTACTCCCACCACTTGCGTCAGCAGATACTAAAGTCTGCAAGAACCATGGTAGGAATACATTATACAAAATGTTGACCTGGTTATATCGAAAGTTTGGTACATTGTTACTTCCAAAAGAAAACATACTTTAGGATGTGGTGTAGTGTAGAAAGATCTTTTTACAGTCAATGTGAATACTGTAGTTTCTAGTTTTTGTGGCACATGATGATATTATGCTAAGGAGTTATTAGTCTGTAGTGTATGACTTACTGCCCAGTCCTGCTGTTTTAACTCAGACCTATCACAACTGCTTTTCAGACAAGGCGATTCTTTTACATTAATTGTGCATTTGAGTAAGGAATGCAAAATTGGATCCCCATTTACTACATTGAAATAACATGAGCAAACCAAATAGGGTATGAGAGAACAAGGAATTTCTATTTTGCATCAATTCAGTCCATAACACAGCTGTTTTCCAGATTTAACACTCATATTCCAAATTCTCCTACTACTTGATAAATCACTCAGAAAAGCTCAGGTCTGTGAATATCTCTTATTCAATTCCTCTTTCTGGGTAGAGACAATAAAGTGGACAGTGTTCACATTCAGGCACGGAAACACTGATAGCCCACTAGGAAATCTGAACATTTCTGCAGTAAGTCAGTGTTGCTGCTTCTTGCCTCGCTCTTGTCAGTTTTAACTACTATTCCCAGGACCACAATGAGCAAATACACTGCCCAGTGCATTCGTCTACACTGACGTCATAGGAAACAATTGAACTAAATCATAGAGCGTAAGACTTGAGCTTTTGGAATCAAGGTCCCTAGGAGCTTAGCTTTCATTCTTTGAGGTATTCTCCTCTCAAAAATTAAACTCACTCATCATTAGAAAGGTTGGGTGTTCGTTATCCAGTGCTAAGGTCGTAGATGACAATGTAAAAAGCAGATAGACTTGAACACATCAACTCCACGCTCGTCTAGCCATCTCAACACCAATGACAACATCAAACTCATCCTCAGCCTAATCAAGCTTTCTTCAAAAGACGTACAACTTCACAAAAGGTTTAGCCAAGCCCCTCACTTTCAGATGAGCACCCCAACTCCTGCATTAGACTCCTGCTTCCTGGCCAGACCAGTGAATACTTATAATCTTGCTCTGGCACAATTTTTCCAGGCAAAGTCAAATTTCTCCCCTGGAGTTGAGCACTCCACCATGCTGCCAGAGGCTCTGTGGTTAGGAATGCTTCCCCAGCAAGGGGGAGAAGCGTGTCACCCAGCCAAGGTATGACTTACATATCCCAGTTCTTGGATGGCAGCTTTCACTAGTAGGCAATAAGATGAAAAGGAGACACCATTGCTATTTTCCATTCTTCAGTTGACAACCTGAGCATATCTAGCAGAAAAACAATGCATCTAGAGCCCTCAAGACGTGTAGATTACTGAGCACAAAGATGGGGCAGAAAATACCCTTTTAGACTTCTAGACCATGCTTCAGATTCCTAGATGTTATGACAAAATTTTAAATAGTAACAAAATAAACAAAGATAGGCTCTTTATAGGACTCCCGGGTAAGACTGGGTTGCCAGAGAAGTCCTGCAAGAAATTTTGGCTAGATAGAGCCTGGCTTTTCAAATTCAAGTGGAGTTTTGCTATCAGCTCAAATGAGGTTCTCTCCCATATTATACCTTACTTTTGTATGTAACATCACATGGTCCCTGTGTTAGACAATGCCATCTTGACATCTTATCATTAGCAATTAGCAATTAACTTGATTTGACTGTTTTAGAAATTTCTTATAATCAATTTAGAATAAAATATGTAACAGGGATTGTTTGGTTTTGTTGTTTTGAAAGAGTTGGGTATAATTCAGCAAAAAGGTAAAAATAATGCAGCAGCCTACAAATACTGACAAGAGCCCAGTTAGGATTCGCTTCTGAATGTCCACCTAAAATTGCAACCCATCAGAATTCAAATTTTTCTTCCATAGTCTTCTATATACCAATATACATATTTTATCTTTTTGGTAATTTGGTGAGTATGTAAATATATCAGAATCTAGAGTTCTTAATATTTCTGTTTTTCCAGCTTTTTTCATATAAGCAGTTGTGTAGGGTACCGTGATTTTCAGTTGTAGCACATTAGATGGTGTGAACACAGTAGCTGTTACTGCCTTCACCTGAATATTACCTGTTCCTGAAGAATTCAGAAATGAAACAACTGAGTGCCAGTTTTTCTCAGTAGAACTAGGCAAACTTTTGATCTCATTATGATCTCTAGAAGCTGCTCCTGAAAGTACACTGGATGTGAAAGCCCTCCAGAAATTAATTTCCCTGCTTTTGAAGTGACATAGTTATGTCCTTAGCTTCAACTTGCTCTGCAGAGGCCTTCTGCATGGTGGAGACACTGGGCAAGGAGGGGCTAATATGCAGAATCTGGTCAGGACAGAAATGCAACACCACCTGTGTTCCTCAGCCTGCAATTCTCACACAGCCAATGTGTTTGGATGAATGACCTTGGCTTCTTGTAGAAACTGTCAGCCTGGGGAATAGAAGCCATACGCTTTCCAGTAACTTAGAAAATAACCACCCTCTGTGTGAGGGAAAGGGTCTGATGATCAAAAATGCTTCCTATGAATTTAGCACTGTTAAGTTATCAGGATGCTGAGCAGATACCATAGTCATATATAACTAGAAGGGGTGTTTTGTACCTAATATCCCCTGAAGAAAAAAACCTGTCCTAAATGAAAAGTAATCCTTAACCAACCTCTCACATACCTACAGATTCAGGTACAACACACCATTTAATATCAATATTAAATTCTTCTATCAAGTGCTCAGTCACCCATAACCCTGAACATATCAGTCTATGTCATAACTGGCACATACCAACCAAAATGTTCATCTGGAATAAATATATGCCACAAATTACCCATGACATGCTGACACTTTCCCTTACCTCATTTGCACTTTCAGCTGAAAACGATTAGCCAGCTAAACTATTATTAATAATGTTTCCCAAATACTGTATATATTACTGGTTGCACAGACACTGTGAGAAAACTTTAGGCCTTTTTTGTCTGAAAAAACTGACCTACTGATCAGTTTCTGCTACCATAAAATTCTCCTGCTCTGGAATTACCAGCCAAAGTCAGATTCTGTGCCTCCACAGTTAGCAGGCAGAGCGAAGTCTCCCTACCTGGAAAGAAGGGATATGTAATACTTCTTACACAGCTCCCCTTACAACAAGCGGATAGTTTGTGTAAGCCTAGGCACCTTCCCTTCAATGAATCCCATCTATTACTCTTCTCACAATTTAATGGACAGCTGATATTGCTACCATAATTTTACATTCAAATTAAAATACGTGCAAACAGAGTTCTGTTTTGTTTTCTTTAATTTTTTTGTGAAGATGTATGTAAAAGACTAACAGAAACAAAAGTTTCACCTTCCCCCAAACAAGTCAATGACTCCATTTTTCTGCCTGATGAGATGAAAACCGACACGAATACACGAATCCAAGATGGGTGCTAGTGTCATTGCTCAGTGCACTTCTGGAAGATGCTCAAAGTGATGAGCACAGCAAGAGAACCTACACAGAATAGAACAGATGAAAATCTAGTGCAGAAAATAAACAGAGCTCTGGACTCAAGCAGCTAACATGAAAGAGCTGTTGGTACAGGTTTGCCTACAACAGCATTTTGGGCACCTGCTTGGCCTGTATGCACCAGCACAACAGACAATCTCTTCTTCCTAGTGCCAGGACATTCTGATAACAACTTTGAATGGAGAAGGGTTAAAGGTCAGGGACATCTGAACAATGTTTAAGACATCATTTTAGACATGCTACTGCATTGTACACCAATGATAATAATGCCCACCATCCAGTTACATGTCTTCATAGCTCTTATGCTTTCAAAGGAGGAAAACACTTTCTCCAGGGGCAGAGAGAGATGAAGAGACATACTAAAGGTGACAAGTAAGGAATCAGCAATCCCAGGAAGGGAACTCAAGCCCCAGCTGAGCAGTCTGGGACCTACTCAGAATATGTGGAAACCTCTTTTCTCTTTGGTAAAGAATGGTGAAAAGGGCACACACATTTGTCAATAGATAGTGCTGCACTCCATGTCAAAGCGGTGCTATAATTGGCATCCAGCAGCCCCTGCATAAGGCCACATGGTTAGAAGAAATTGCTAAATTATTTGACTTGTAAACCCAGTTTGAAATGCTAACTGCAGAGTATTTGTCTGAGTGATAAACTCTTTAAGGAGAAACCTTTGATCTCCAGTCAAGTAAAGACCCTTAAAAGTCCTGAAGTCTGGAGCAGCCAGCCCTAAAGACCTTTGTTTGCAGCCATCACTTGAAGAGGGGGAGGGAAAAAGCATTTTGCACAGTGATTGCCCAGAAGTTTGGCTTTGCTTGTAAAGCTGGAAGGTGAAAGGCCGTGCAGCTCCCTTCCCTCCCCCCAACAAAAAAAGGTTATCCAGCTTTATGGTATAAGGCAGTCCTTAACTTTAAACTAATGACTTGGGTTTAGCATAGAAGACTGTAATCTGCAGAAAAGGTTTATAGGCAGTGAATTTTCTTGTTCATGAAAAAACATTTTTCAGATCAAATTTTAAGTGGCCCAAGGTATCCCTTAAACACAGCATGTTGCAATGCCTTTTTGGTTTCTAGCACTAAAATGGGAAAGAGTTCAATCTGCATACTAGTTCTGGTAGAAACACTTACTCACTTCATCACTGAGTTCAGATCAACAGGGCCACAGCTTGCCCTTGTGCAAACCGTCGTTCTTCAGCCTCACTCAGACAAAAAGCAGCAGAGCGTTGGGCTGCTGCTGCAGTCCCCTCAGCAAAGAGGACAGCTGAACCATATGTGAACTCTCTCCTGCCACCGCACAGGCAACCTCTAGGGGATACAGGCAGGGTTGCTAACCTTTTCTGCCTCCTGAGTTTATCCACGGATAATATTCTCAATTTCCAAAATTCCTTGTGACAGAAAGAGCTAGAGTTAAAAAAAATCTACCAGAAATTCGTACGGCCCGAGTGTCACTCCTCCTACTTCCTCCTGTGTCCTTTCACCACCAACAACCTGCCGGACAAAAGTTCACAGCTGACTAGCAATGTCTGCGAACGGCAGATCTTTTACTGCTAGCTTTAGCCTCTGCTGAGCTCCCAAATGGGATGGTGTTGCTTGATGGGGTCATCTGTTTACTTAAAACAGGACTGGGATCAAAAGTTCATTTTCATAGACCATTAAAGGACAATGATATGTTAACAACTTCAGCCACTGCTGAGTTGGGCTGGATGTGACCCATAGGTGAATGACACCATATGCCAGCCACCCTGTTTCTTACAAGATTTATTTCAAGTACCTTCCCTATACCTCTCAGGGAATACGGAAACAGCCATCTTCCATACCAGTCTAGAAGGTGTAGCTGTAGGCAATCTCTGACACATTATCTTCCCCTTAGAGGTCACTAGTGATTCATTACAGCGTATTTACAGACATCCCACCAGCCACTGGGATTTGTATCAGTGAATCAGTAACACTCAATTTCTGACCAGCAAAATCTTACTCATCTTCCACTTTTTTGGTCACAAGGAACACTCTGAGAGACTTACTGCTTGTGGAGTATTAAGTACTAAAATCAGCACTTGTGATCTAGACAGAGGGTGAGGGAGAGAGAGGGGGGGAAAAAAATGGAAAGGGTGAAAATTTAAGTAATTTCCAAGTCTTCAGACAGCAGAACTGAAAAAGTGAGCAACAATTTACATTGCTTCCAACAGGCAGCCCCCTGAAAAGTGGAAGAAATATGACAGTGAATGATTTTTGGTGTAAAAGCCCAAGTTATTTAGGCTTTTAAATTATTTCACAGTGTTTTTGCCAATTAGTGATAAAAGCTCCAAGAGAAAGTAAGGGCCCAGGTCACCACATGCCACCCTCCTCCACACAGCCACCCAGTGCACAGCTAACTCCAGGAAGACATGGAGACCTGTCTGCAGCTTCAGCTGTCAGTCCTTCCCACGCAGGACAGGTCCTGCTCAGCTCTCCAAACCCCTCTCCAAAGTCAAAGCCTCAGGTCTTTAACCACACATAGTAAGGCCTTTTCTCAACTCGAGGGTGTTTCTCCCTCTGTGGTATGGTGTGTTTTGACCCATCAAATCCATTAGAAAATGCCAAGGAATGTTGTAGACCAGTGCCAGACTGGAGGAAAATCAGAAAACTGGGAAGGGAGAAGTGGGAAACCCTTGTGCCCTGGGCAGCACTAGCACAGCCTAAGGGACTTCTGCTACGGTCTGTAGATCACACAAGTGTCTGGTGGCACCCATTAACTGCTTTCAGCATAACAATGGCTCTTTCTCATCTCTGCCCATCCTCCCTGTCCCAGTTAAACGAGCTATTTCCCAGACAAATAAAGACTGGAGAGACTGCCTTCACTAGGTGTAGGAGACTGTGGAAGGGAATTCAGATGCGAGTGATGGGAGCCTACTGACAGAGGTGGGGAGACGGGGCCAGCCTGAGCACTGCTATGGGAGGCGAGGGGAAGGGAAAGCCTGCCAGTAGGAAAGCCTGGTACAGGGAAAAGAGGGGCAGGAAGCATGAGGGGACATGAAACCATATTTACCCTCTGTCCAGGGATCTGCAGGAGGGAAGGGAAGCCACCGTGCAGGGGCAGATATTAGGGATGAGGGACATGCAGGAGGTCAAAGGAGGGTGGGAAAGGAGGAAGCTGACAGGGAGGTGGCCCTGGTGACTGCACCAGCCCAGCTTACAGGATCTGCAAAGTGCCGAAGTGTTCAGTAAAACCAGCAGGCAAAGGGCTAGGTTTCTGCTCTCCTCACTGTTTTCTTAGCATACCTATGTCCTCTCTGTCCGAAGAAATTGAGCAGGCAGGAGGGCAGCCACACTGACCTTGTCCCAGCCTGGTGGCCTGACCCCGTTCCTACCCCTTTTCTGCTTTGGCTGCAAGGACAGTGCGTCTGATACAGAACCTTCTGAAATCCTTGTTCTTCCTCCAGCCTCTGGGAAAAGCAAGCAAAGAAGGAGCAGCAGCCAGGTGGGACACACACTGCTTTAGAGGTGATGGGTCAAACTTCAGTTCCACAGTGTATCTGTGTTTCTTTGCGTAGTGTAGGTAATGTGAAGATAAAAACCACTTTACATATTTCTACCTGCCTTTATATAGCTAGATATATAACTATATACATTTGTATAGTGTGGCTAAATATTCCTCTGTCTAACCTGACTGCAGACTTCATGGTGTCAGATAAAAGAAGGAGCCAGTTTTAAGGAATTCAGGAATACAAGATTGGTTTGTAATATCACTATTGTATTTTTGCCACATCTACTGAAAACAACTGTTCCAAAACCACAGCCAGCCACAGTGATATAGCAGAGCCCAGAAGTAGGGCTTTGAGAAGTATGAAGTCCAGTATATGAAGAAAGAATAGCAAGACAAAGACTTAATTTGTTAAAAGACATTGAGCAAAATCTTTCTCTATAGCAATGTTAATTATAAAAAAGCAATTATCAAAATAGTTCAAAGAAAACCACTTTGAGTCTGCATCACTGTAAGCCAGCTCAAGCATAATAGCTGTAAAGTAAAAAGCTTTGGGACCATCATTACTGGTGTATCTAACAGCTGTAACTCAACAGTGACCTCCTAAGCATCTTTGCCAAGGCAGCCACCCTGTGGATTGAAGGTACTATATTGAACCTACTGAAAAAAAAGTTTTGTTTACAACCCTGCTCTCCTCTTCCTGGGGGTAAGAAACAAACCTCTCTGTAAGGTGTGAGGCTGCACCTTTCTTGAAACAGGCTGCTGGACCTGTGAAACTCTGTGTGGCAGGGCATGAGGAGAGAAACCCCTCCAGTACTGCACAGCTGCTTGCTCAGCTGGCTGAGCTGCATTAGGGGTGAGTCCTGCAAAGGAGACTCATCTTAGGGCTTTCTTTTAACTCAGAGGGTTCGCTGGGAAGCAGCTGTCAGTGAGAACGCTGTAGCAATGGCACCTCTTTTGCCACCCAGAGGGCAGGGCTAAGACACACGGTGGCAGTCCGGCAAGTTGAGAGAAGGTCTCTGGTTTAGTGAGGCCAACTGTGAGGTCTGCCCGGTTTTGTAGAAGATAAGCTGTAATGTTGCATCCTGCCCAAATCTTTCACACCAATCCTTTCCCTCCTTGCACCTTCCCTGAACTCAGCACTGTCCTACGTTCAGAGTCAAACTACAGAGTAGGATCTTTCGGCATGAAAGACAGCCTGATGCTGGAAGTGTGGCCTCATGGGCCACTGCAAGGAAAATTCTGTTTTAACAGAAATCATTCATTGCAATCAATATACAGGAACTAGAAGATTAATGCACTGCTGTATTGTCACATCTTGGAGAGGGCAGAGAGCTTTGGGAAAGACAGTGAAAGCATATTTGGGAACATTTGGATCGCAGACCTCCTCAAATGTAATTCTCTGTTGAAAGGATGAAGCTGATAGGCAGTGCAAAATCAGAGCATTACTGGCAGGTGCTGACTCAGCCTTTCCCGGATATCTCCTTCCCAATCCAGCCGCTCCTTAACCCCCTATTACACATGTACTGATGCTTCTGTACGCAGGACAAGCCTGCTTGTACACGCACCTCTGCTCACCCTTTCCACAGGCTGCAAGTAGCAAGGGAGTTAGCTGAAGGCATACTCAGAGGAAGGACGCTTGCAGGAGAGTTTGCAGCGCAGTTTCCCCCTTTTCTTTTCCAAGTGTATTCTCTTCAATATGCCCCTTCTTAACATTGCTGTGACTTTCTTTTCCCCTTCATGCTGTAATACTGGTGCTGAATTTTGATGAGAAAAAACCAGGTGCAGCTGGTGGCATTTATTTATTTAGAAGCAAATGCAACATTTTGGTAAGTATTTTGGAGTTACCAAGAAGAATGCTAAGTCAGCTGCTTCTCTCAATCCAGAATGAGTTCTTATATTTTTATGGGGTCAATTAAGGGAAATACTTGCCTTGAATCCACAACTGTATTTTTTCTTTTAGATATTGCAGATGCTTTTGGTCTTACATTAAAGTTAATGTTAGCTTTTTATATAATTCATACAGTAGCCACAGGCACCAAAAAAAAGTTAAGAAATTAACTATAGCTTTCCTCTTTTTATGTTTGCAATTTCAATTAACTGTTCTAAATAACTGACAACATGGAATATAAAACATTCCTGCAACAATGTAGGTCTAACAGCAATTACGTTGATTTACTCTGGACCATGTTAAGTTCAGGGAGTAGGATAAAGAGACAAGAGTTTAAAACTTCTTTCACACTGATGTAATAAATTCAGTACATTGCTTTAAAGTTAGGGCAAAATAGCTGGTAACTGAAAGTCAAAAAACCCCCTTGTTTTGTTTTCCACTGTGATAGAAAACAATAGATTATGGGAAAGTTCTTCAGAAGGTGATCAGAGGAAAAGTTCACCAGCATCTATCATGGACTGTGTCTCTGTGGCCTGCTGGGATAGGAGGGAGGGACATAAAGGTGTCAGCAGTTGAACTGATACGGTAAATCACAGTAGGGCTAGTAAAGCGCAATGGCAGCCTAGTGTAAATGCCTTCAGACTTCTATTTCTTCTCCGAGGTTGTACTCGGGACACGTCCCCTCTTTGTGACCTTATCTCTGGGGCAGCGGGTTGTGCACTGGTCTCTCCTCTTTAGTTTATGAGGACTAATCCATTTGCAGGTTAATAAAAGGTGAAAAGAACAATCACCAAGGAGCCACCAAAATAAACAAGTAGTACCTTTGACTGCTTAAGGATTCTCGGTTTTCCTCATCAGCATGCTCAGCCTGTCTCCTCTCTCTCCTTCCAAATACTTTGATAACAAGTACATCTGTAAACTGTTGATTAAAAAAAAGTACTAACACTATGCAAAACAGGACAACGATAAGGCGATTCCATAAAAAGTGGATGGTTCCACTTTGCAGGCATGTAACTTGCCTCTGTAAAACGTACTTTTCTGTGTACGTCCCTACGGTTAAAATTTGCAAATTTTCCTAGAAATGCTGACTGACAATTAGTGCATTTCAGTGACCAGTGCACACTCAGTCCCAGTTAGAGGAAAGGTTCCCTCAGAAATGTCACAAATCTGAGCCGTTTTATTTCATACAATGAGCAAAAAGGTCACAACATGCCATTACTTCAAGCAATCTGTTGATAAGATTAATGAACTTTTCTCTTTAACTGCTAGATTTATAATGTGTGCGCTAGCTTGCTGCAGTGCTGTAGGCAGCATCATTAACATCAATAATGTTTATTTAATATAACGGCACCAAGGAGCAAGAGAAGTCAGGACAAGAAGGATGACACTAGGGTGAAAATCATCACTGTGTTATGCAGCCAGGGCCGTGGTGCTGTGCTGGAACGGTGGGGCTGTTTGCCTCGCTGGTGGTTCCCCTTTGTTCCCACCCTATCTCCTTCCATTCTTGTCAAAGTTAAGGACAATTCACAAAAGAGGAGGCTATTGCCAGCTCAGGGAGCAGTTTCTGATTACTTTGTGGTCCCTAGGCTTCCAAGGGAAGCTTTGGAGAGAAGCAGGGTGTCTTAGGAGTAGGTATATGATGTAGACTTGTAAGTAAGAGGAAAAAAACCCAACCCTATTCACACAGGCTGGCATTACTATAGCTAGCACGGCCCTATCCAGGATACTGATAGGTTATTAATGCAGAGGCCTACATGTAAAATAAAGGCTATTATTTTATCAAGCACGCCACAACCCCTTGCTTCTTTCATTCAGTTAAGTCAGCAAGCCAAGAAAACCAAGACCTACCATCATTCCACCGTAAATTCAGATCCAATGCCCAAAAGATGTTTGTTCAGCTGACATTTTACACAGAAAAGCAATATATTTCTGAAATACAGATATATTAAATTAATGTTGACCCTATACATCTAAAGCAGAAAAAAACCCAAAACTAAGTTGATGCTCTTCCCTCATAATAGTGATTCCTGGAGGAAGCTATTTCATTTAAAGTAGCATTAACAAAGATGACTTCACACAATCTTGGCAGATCTGTGCTGTGCGCATCTCCTCCTTAAACTGTCTCAGCTGTACCTACGTGACTGCTCAGAACCTAGATGTCTGTATTGACACCAATCTTTTCAGCTTCTAACCACCTCAGAAAGTTACTGACTGGCCTCCTACCCAAAAGAGTGCAAATGGGACTGCTTTTTGGTTACTTCTATCTCTGGAGAGATTCTGTGAGGGGCCCTCAGCTCTGGAATTTATTCCCCCCCTTGCTTGAAAACAGCTTCCAACTATCTTTGACCTTCTGAGTAAGCTGTGAGGCCCAAATCCAAGGATTTGTTTTGGGAGAGGCGTAAGAAAGGTTGGCATTTGTGGGTGTGGTAGGAAAGCATGTTGTCAATAGCTGATTTAGTCCTTGGTTTATAATTTTCTTGTGTTGTGGTGGTTATCCTGTACAGCAGTGTAAACTTAGCCCGTGGAGGCTTAGGCTTTCCTAAATGGTCATAAATTGGGGGAAAAAAATTGCATTTAAATCAAGCAGTGTATGAATGATTGTGTGTTTGTGAACAAAATGGCCTGGCAAACAAGTACGTTGTAACTCACTTTTGCTAAAATGATCCTTCTAGCCTCACAAATCACACACATTCTGCATGTGTCTCTGGGGCATTAACAGCATCCCACAACGCTGTTTTACTTGTGTGTCTGCTGATAAAGGAACAAATAATGCTTTAATTAATGGAGAATTCTTAATATGTTGCCCTGCCTATGTTGCAACTGAAAGGTGAGCTGTAAACACCTATTAAAACAGGACTATTACATCCTACTACCAAAGTTCTCTTCTCTGTCACCTTTTAAATATTTTAATCTGAGATTCTTTAAAAGCTGTCTCCGCTGCTCTTACTCTTTGGATGTAAACAGATTTGTTAAATATTTTATTTCTAACCCACCCACGAAGTTACATTCATTTACATAACTTAATGAAGGCTGCATTATTCATTGAACTTCTCATATAACATTTTTCATAAGACATTATTAAACAAGTGAAGCAAGCCAGTCTAGTAATGAGTCTTCTCTAAACTTGCTGCCAGTTATGTTTCCTTTCTCCTAATCTATCACTCTAATGGGTGCAACTAATAAACTTTTCAAATCTTTGCTGCTAATCTGTATATGTTTTGCATTGCATGCTGGACAGTATAACTTGACAAAGAATTTACAATACAAACCACCTGGCAAACAAAACTATCTAGATTAACAAATACTACCCAAACCTACCCACTCTTTTTTGCTGTGATAGAGAAGACGACTACATGTGATGTAGTACCTGTAAACCATAAATAAAGTAACTAATTTGGGGCTGGAACATACCCTACTGAGCAGTATGTCCCAAACACAAAATTTGTGACTGCCTTTTATAACTTCAAAAACATTGCCAAAAGTCAATAGACTGAAGTTTGGTTTACGTGAATGTTCAGCAGAGTCACAGCCTTGTAGGCTGTTTTAGGAAAGATGGTATGTAATAATCTTAAAGAAATTCTGCAATGGGTTGCTTGCACTGGGACTACTTAATATGTATTTGAGACTAAATCAAAAGTACTTAGATTCTCAGGGACCCTGAGCAGTGCAGATCCCTTTGAGACAGATGGCAAATTTTGAGAATTTATAGCTCATAAAAGCAAATTCTAATGCTTAAAAAAAAAAAAACCAACCGGATTCAGGGGTCTAATTTTATGCACATTAGTTTTAAATTACTAGATTCTTTTATCAGCACCCACCCTGAACACTTCTGCCGATGTGTAGAATTAACAAAACACAGCAGTGTTCTGTTCTCAAATATGACTAGACCCAGATTTGTAAAAACAGTTTTAAAAACTTCCTGTAGCACTTAGGACTACCACTTGAAAGTCAAAGATGGAGTATTTTACGTATTATTAAGTATTTTTCTTGGTACCTTTCCAAAGGTTATTCTAAATCACTGACCAAAATAAAATAAGAAAACATACGATAGATTGAAATGGGGCAGAAAGGAGGACAACCTTTTTGTCAGCCTCTCATCTTGCAAGGCCCGAGAAAAGACTCCTGTAGTAAAGGTAAAAAGTGAAATAAAATGTCAGAAAAGTAAGTGCAAAATCTGAAGCATACAAAGCTTCAAATTATACTGTGCCTTCAATATGTGCTTTTATGAACCAAAAGAAAAAAATCCTTTCCCAGCTCAACTGCTGAAAGCCATATGAAAGTACCTAGGTTTCACTAGGACAAAATAAATAAATCTGATCAAATTATTTTTAATCAATCAATATTTTTTTCCCCAATGAGTCTTCAGCATTCATCTGCGCGTTTTTTCTCACTCATATAATCATTACCAAAATTCACTATTACCTGTTCTGACCTCATTTGAAAATACTAATGCCTTTCAATTAGGAATTGATTTATCAAGTAGCATTCTTCATTGTCAATTTACACCAATGCCATTCTTTAATGTAATTTTTATTCAAGGATGGATATAACTGTGTGCTGTTAATAACCACACATTTAGCATCACAGAGATACTTGAGAAGTTCTAAGCACCAGAGATGCTGCTGGCTGGCAGGAGCTATTATTCATGTGGGTTTAAGAGAAGCATGGGTTCCTGTAACTCACCTTATGCTCAGAGAAGAACCGGCATGCTACATATAAATCATGGCTTTTTGCTCCAGGACCAAAGCATAGCACCAACCAACTTGTGTGCTTTTTTTTTTTTTTTTTTTGGGAGAGAGACCTAGTCAAATATTTTTCTTTTAAATGACAGGTTAACTAAGAGGAAGAATATGAACTACCCCAAAAAGGCCCAATTACAAGAAGGGGGTGAGTGCTCCTCACTAAATCTGGCCCTTTAATGTGTTTCGGCTTGTGAGCCTTAGAGGACTGGTCACTTACAGTAATACATGGTAACACTTGCAAAAGGAAAGCTACAGCCTGGCTCCAGGAACTACCTACCTGTTAGCAGCAGAGCAGGCTGAAGCAGCTGCTTCCTTTTCCTGCCCCCTCCATCTCTGCTGCAGCACCCCAGCACAAACAACGTTCACGGAGGGAGCTGGAGCGAGGACCTGGTCTGCCCGAAAAACAATTAGACTTTTTGTAGACAATTTTTCAACAAGATCTGTTCCTGTATCCAACATACCGAGAGGAGTAGGGGCTGGGGGTGCAGGAGCCAGTCAGCCCTTAAATAGCAGCCACAGTCTCAGCGTGTGCCCACACCGGCCGCTGCTGAGCGGGCAAAGCTACATAATCATAGCAGAGCTCACCTGAAACTGGTCTGCAGCCAGCCTCTAAGCTGTCAAGATACAGCTGCATAGAGGAGATTAGCAGGGGTTGTAAAACCTGCTCAAGAAGTTGAGCAAATATTTTAGCAATTAACCCACACTGAGCTCCATATTACTGGAGCTACGCCGCTACCATTTCTTGGGATAGCTTGTCTAAAGCTAGCTCCAAGATGCCTAAATTACACAGCAGTGACAGACCATTTAACTATAGAGATAAATTATACAGGGGCAGTGCCTAACACAGGTTACGTTGTTGTGATTCACAACAGCTGAGGATGTGCTCCCAGATGCCCAGACAAAATCAAATTAAGTATATGATTTTTTTTCTCCAAACATAAAAGCCTTGCAAACTTGACTCAAAAATACAAAAGGAAACAGAGAAATGCATCTACGACCTTAGACTTACACTGTGAAAGTATTCATATTCTCCATACAGCACTTAGATTCCCATTCTTTATAAAACAAAATATAAACTGAAATAATATGAAGACCATGCAAAAAGTTCCCACATACAAAAGACTTCAATTAAAAATAAACAAAACATTTAAAGAATATCAGTATCTATTTGGATTTGCAGAAAGCTATAATGTTAAAGAAGAAAATGTTAACAAGGGATACCAAGACAAGAGTCTTGCTGTTCTCCAGACTTCATAACACCTCCAAATCAGGATCGGGGTTTGTAATTTTCCACTACTACATGGGTAATAAAGGGGTCTTAAAGGGGGATTATTCATCAAATCCCTGAAAAACAAAATGGTACAGGAGGTTTGCATAGTAAAAATTATCTAAGATTTTAAACACTGCCAAGAAGACTCAGGCACAATCTAAAAAGAGTATCTTTTGTAGTTTAAGACTACAAGAAATGGAATATGGAAGGAAAAGTCTTGATAGTTACGCTCATATGTAGGTTGTATTTAAGGTCTTACATTAGAAGCTTATGTATCTAAAATGCTAGCTGGAAACACACCAAATGTATTACAGAAACACTCCTTAAAAAAAAAAAATCCAAAACCTAGGTGCTATTAAACACCTGCAGCAATTTTGAGCAACTGAACTCCATCCTTAATTTTGACCTTGGGAGAACATAATGAAAAAGTGACTGTTTTCCAGAAGCAAAAAAAAAATTAAATTAGTCTATATGGTGCTATAAGTGTTTGTGACACTGAATTACATTGGTTTACTTTGTAGATGTTTATAGAGCCAGCCTATGTTGTTTGACTTTTGAGGGAAGACTAATAGGTGTAGTAATGGTGGGGAGGCAGGGAGCACAAAAAAACCTTATGGTTAAGCCAAAACAGGGGTCATGCCTAGGGCATTTTATCTGCCCTGCTTACACACCCCCAGGGAATTGCATCTCAACAGTTGATTCCCTGTTAATCAATTCACACTAGTGCCTGCCTTTTGGTTTTCACTTTTCTGTAATTCCAGAAAAGAAGTTTGTAAACCAAATGCATGCTCTTTCTCTGACCTAGTCAGAGCTGTTGCACTTCAAGAAGAAATCAGCAGATTGTATGAGAGACACCTTCATCAGTAAAGATTCATAGCCAGCAGACTCAGCACTGAACAAGATCCAGTGGTCTGTTTAAACAGGTCAGCAGTAACAGGGGTACAGAGGACACTTATGGATTTTTTTTTCCCTCCCCCCTCAATCTATTTTCTCCAGCTACAGAGAAAGACTCATGTTACACATTATTCTTCTGCTTCCCTTTACTTTCTTATTTATATAGCTCAAGATTATGTGCTTGATAGGGAGAACTGGAGCAGTTGCTATCACTCCATACTGTTTTCAGTGAGCATGTATGTTTTTGCACTGCTCTTGCCACTTAAAGGCTAAAACTTAATAGTAAATTGTTTTTCACAAGTGAGAACCACATTGGGGGTGGGAGACAGGGGAGAGTTATGAGCATAGGAATAGCAAATAGCTCATTCACAAAAGCAGATCCAACTCTACAACCAAACCCTTTAGACCCACTGGTTAAGCTGCCCTCTAGTATACATGCAGATCTTCATACAGAGGATCATAAAAAATAAACTTTATTATCAAACTTAAAATTCACACATCAAACATAAGATCTAGACACAAGTAATACTGAAAACATTCTTAAACAATAACCATTTTAGGTAATTTGGGTAAGTAGCTAGTTACCATTGTTTCAAACGCCTTTTAAGAATATTTCTTAATACATAAGCCATTGTGAAATGTCTTCAAATGCTTAGCTGGCCCGTTTTCAGTAAGATTTTTAAATAGGGGAAAACTTATTTCTATAGAAATAACATTATCTAATTATGAATCAGAGACCCATAATTGTAGTGCTTGGGGAAAAAATATCATAGCCTTTTGAAATATTTAGAAGACATAAATAACTATTGTACATTTACAAGTTTTAAATATTTAAAGGCCCTTGTTACTATAAAAAGTTACTATGTACACATTAGATGCTATATAGAAATCCAGCCGGAGGCAAGCGTTGAGCTCTCAGATTTGGCCGCTGAAACCTATGAATTTGGTAGGCAAGTTGTCCACAGGGTATACTATGGGGCCAGTTTTCATTGTAGGAGGTCCATTCAGCAGCTGCCAGTCACAGCTCCGAGCCAACTCCACTGTAAATATTTTTAGAAGGACTTTTGCAAACTCTTTGCCCACGCAGCTCCTCAAGCCCCCACCGAAAGGAATGAAACTGAACCTAGAGGAATCCTCTGGAGATGGAGACATGAAGCGATCCGGGTTAAACTCATCCTTGTTGGTAAAGAGATCTGCCACATCGTGGGTATCACAGATACTGTAAATAACATTCCAACCTTTAGGGATCTGGTAGCCCTATCAAAAGAAGAGAAAGGAGACATGAAGTGCCTTGCTGTCTTAAATAAGGTGAAGTGTCAGCACAGGACAGTGCACCCCACCTCCTCTCCTGGCTTCCTGCAGGTCACTCTAAGGCAGATAGGCTACATGAACGCATTAGTGCCTTGCGGCTGCTCTGAGGAATTGAGCCCAAGCCCCACTTACATTTAGCTCAAGGGTCTTGAGCGCAATTCGAAATCCTCCAGGAACAGGCGGGCTCAGCCTGAGGGTCTCTTTGATGACACAGCCCGTGTACTTCAGCTGCTCCAAGACCTCCATGTCCAGCTGCTTCTCTTGGTTGGGACTGCACAGTAACCCCTAGAAAGGAGGAGGCTGCCATGACATTTATGGAGCAGGCAGCCAGGGCTCCTGGCACTGCAAAGCAGCCGCCCCTCAGTGAGTGGAGTTTTTCTGCCACCCCCTAAAAGTAGGGCCCCACCTGGGCTGAGGGGAGCCCTGTCTGGGACAACTCTCCTGGAGGTACCTTCCCAATCCCCCCTCCCATGAAATGGCGCTGGGGAAGACACACACCTTCACCTGCAGCTCTTTCCTCACTTTCTGCAGGACATCGTGGTGGAGCCCTAGGAAGGCGATCAGCGACGTGGCAGCACTAGCAGTGGTTTCATGGCCCCCAAACAGCAGCTCTGTGGCAGACTCCTTCAGCTCCTTACCCAGAGGACAGAGGAGGAATAAAACAGGTCTTGAACACAGTATCTCTACCAGGCCCACTCTACCACCACAATGCTGTCCATCACTCCCAGACTGGGGCAGACACCCAGGGGCCAGGACAGGGGCAGCGCTTATGCTCCCTGCAGACATGGCTCCCCATCCGACAGCCTGGTTGCAGCCTCCACGCCCCAGTGCACTACAGAAGCTGGTTTATTTCATGGGCAGAGGGAGCACCTCCTGCTCCCTCCTTTTGGCCCCAAAAGATAAGTGTGCTGCTGACAGAGGGATAGGGGGAAAAGGAAGGATCCGGCCATGGGGAACCTCACCTGCATGTTGAGCTGCTCCCCGTTGCCCTGTGTGTGCTCCATCAGCAGCTGCAGTGCATCCTTGTACCCGCCCTCAGGCTCCTTGCGGGCCATCTTGGCACGGATGTTCTCCTCGATCTTGGCGTGGATGATGTTGCGTGCCCGCAAGCCCTGACCGAGCAGCAGGGAGAGCAATGTGGGACTTAGGCCGTACTGCCATCCCTCCACCCGTTCCCTGCTGCCCTGGCTGCAGGGGCACCCTTCTCCTCCCGGCCCGCTGGGACCCTTACCCGGTAGAGCCCGCTGAAGGGCACGTCGATGGGGAGGGAGAAGAGGTTGCGGATCATCTCCTCGAAAGCCTCCACCAGCTGTTGCTCGCCATCAGGGCTGGCCTGGTGGGGCTGGAAGCCCAGCAGGATCCTCATGGCGATACGGAACATGAGGCGCTTCACCTCAGGGTACACCAGCAGGCAGGGCCCGGCGGCCCCCAGCCACCGTGCCAGGCAGGCGCTCACCTCCTCCTGGATGACGGGCACGTAGTGCTGCAGGGCGTCCCGGGAGAAGGCCCTCATGATCACCTGCCCGGGGGGACGAGGAGGAGGAAGAGGAGGAGGAGGATGGGGACACGGGCTCAGCCGCTGCGCCCGGGGCAGCCGCACCCGCTCCCCGCCCGCCGTCGGGGCCGTACCTTTTTGCGGTGCTTGTGTTGCCCGTTGTGGAGGTTGGAGAGGCAGCCCGAGCCCAGGATGGTGCGCACCGAGGCGGGCCACTGCACGGAGACGAGCCGGTGCTCGCCCAGCAGGATGTGCCGCACGTTCTCGGCGCCCATCACCCGCACCGTGGGCCGCCCGAAGAGGTGAGTCTTGTAGATGAAGCCGTATTTCCTGCGCTTCATTTGCAGGAATTTCCGCCTCTAGGCAGGGGAGGGGAGGCAACAATAAAATGAATGTTGAAAAGGAGGCGAGGAAGGGGCAGGGAGAGCTGCTCTTGCCCACCTCAACAAGGGAGCCCGGCGGAGCTGCTGCTCATCCCCCGCCCCTGCAGCCAGAGGAGGAGCCGGGGCGCTTCGCCGCTCCCCGCGGCATCGCCTCGCCTTACCTGCAGCACCATCTGCAGCGTCTCCCCGAAGAAGGGGAGCCCCATGGTGCCCGGGGGCAGCGGGAGCGGGCAGCTGGGGTCGCGGCCGCTCACGCAGTACAGGTCCCAGAGCTTGACAGCGGCCAGAAAGAGCAGCAGGGGCAGCAGGAAGGTGCACAGGGCGCTGGCGACCAGAGCGGAGAAGCCCATGGCTAGAGAGCGAGTCCAGCCCGGCCCCCCGGGAGCTCCAAGTGCGCGGGCCGGGCTCGCCGCGGGCCGCCTTTTATAGCCTTCCCAGGTTGCTGCCCACCCTACCTTGGTCCGATAAATTAGTTCACCCAAAGTTCATCTTTAATTGCGGATTGCGGCCTGGCTCCTCCCCCCGAAATCTTTAACTATTTGCTTTGCGCGGCGCATCCCCCCCGCCGCAGACAGCCGCCGGGGAAGGAAAGGTGCTGCCGGGTGCGGCGGCAGCGGCTCCGGCCTCGCTCCCCGCTCTCAGCCAGCGGGCTGCGGGACGCCGCCGACAGCCGGGGGCCGGCCGCCTCCTCGGATTTATCGCCGATGCTCGTTAGAGACCAGCAAGCTGCGCCGAGAAGCGTCCAGTTCCAGCACCCGCGGGCCCGGCTGCCCGGAGGCACCCACCCCCGGAGGCGCTCCCCGGCCGGTGCCGGTGCGCTCTGCCAGCCGCCGAGCTCCTTCGCCCGCCCGCTGCTGTCGCCGGCCGGGAACGGCGAGCCAGCGGCCGGAGCCGGGAGAAGCCGGGCCGGGGCCGGGGGGCCCCCCCGCCT
>VYZV01041197.1:18494-32697 GCA_013401275.1 Pandion haliaetus | reverse complement strand
GGCTCCTGCGGGGAGGAGGCGCCCGCCCGGGCCGGGCCCGGCCGCAGCCCCTCGCCGGGAGCCCTGCCGACAGCCCCTTCAACGTGCCTGCTTCTCTCTTTAACGCCTTCTCGCCTCCCTCCCTGCGCTGGGAGGCGGCCGTGCAGGTCCGGCCCTCGGAGGGGATGCTAACGGCTTCAGGCTTTGGTGTTTCGGGAGCTTGCTTTACCGTGGGGAGCGAGAAGGAGATACGCGTGTCTCTTGCTGCTCACAGTAATTTAAACCAGAGGTTCAGGTAGTCTCAATTAAGTGAATTAAACAACCCCTGCTGCACTCTCCATGGTGACTGATCCCTGTGACGCAACCCCAAGCCCACGGCACACTTCTGGCCCAAACAAACCCCAAACACTTAAACGGGGGAACAAAAAGCCTCCGAGCGCAGTCCTGCATCTGGCCGCAGTTCCGAATCAGGCCTTTGACTCACGATCTCGGAGCTGCTGTTCAACAAGACAGCCTGCTTTTACAAGCGGCCGCGATGCCTAACCTCCAGCAGCCAGCACCCTCGCAGCCCTCAAAGCCTAACTCCCCCTCCGCCATCACGGGGTGCAGGCCAGGCACCACCGGGCACCCTGCCCAGGCTGCCCGCGGCCAGGGAACAGGCGGCCCGGCTCAGTGGAGCCTTTCCCACGGCTACCTGCGGGCCGGCGGGCCCTGCTCCCATTGACGTCAGTGGCGGGGCACCCTCAGCTTCCCCTCGCATCTGATGCCTGGCCTTGTCTTGCTGCTGAGGGCTAACGCGGGCTTGTTCTCAGGCTGCCCTGTATTAGCCAAACCTACTGTTAAAATAAGCGTGGGGAACCATTAGCAACACTTTGCTGTGGCTCGCCATGCCTGTGGCTGCTCCACTGAGCGGGGTCCTCAGCACAAGCGGGAGCCCCTGCTTGCCTGGAGGCCATGCTACACTGGTAAGTTGGGGTGGAACAGGATTTTCTGTAACAAAACCACTTTAAGAAACGTAACAGACTACTGCAGGTTGCACCGTTTTGCTGTTTAAATAAAGAATCCTGTTCACTTTAAACATTTGCTTCTGCTAAGCCAAACCAGAGCTGTTACAGCCAGGGGACAACAGCAGCGGCCCCTGCTCCCACAGGCAGAGCTGCAGCAGGCGCCCGCTCCTCTGACTTCGCAGACTGCACCGAGAGAAGGACTGCACCTCCGACAGCCTTGCCTTACTCAAACTTCTTAGTCTGATAAAACATCACAGGTCTCCAGTAATGCTCATCCCCAAAACTGTTAACACCAACTTCATTACAAAATACAAGCATACACCCAGTCTTCACAGCTTCAAATTCATATGCCTCTTTTCTCCAAATTTTTTCACTTCCTAACCCCTTTCTTATGTTATTTTCAAATAAAGTGTCTAACTGAAATTCTTTTCTAACTAATTACTTCTTCCATACTTGTAGTACAGTCCTTTATGAATATGCAGTAACGTTTCCTGGCTTTATAACAGACCTCTGACACAATTACTGCTCTGTCGCTCTGAAAGTCGTTCAGGGACCGTTACAAACCTCAGTGACATCTAGATTTTACATTTACCTACCTCGTATGGGTGAAAGGTGTATGAAAAGCAAGGAGGCTATTTAATTCTCTACTGGCTACATATCCATGATAGCCATTAACGTTAAATGCAAATGGTTCTTTCTCAGAAAGTGCCTTCTCAGGATCGGCACCATCAATTCTCCTACTGAGCTGAAGAGAACATGCCTTTAGTCACTACGCAAACAGACTTGGGAAGGCTCTGATAACTCAGGAATTAGTGGCATGTGTGAAACCCACAGCCTCAGTTGCTGCTGCATGTTACTCATCACTTATTACCTGTGTTACAACAGTCAGTAGCGCCCAGTCCTCATAGAAGCTGTATGAAATATTCAAAAGCACAATCAAAAGAGTGGAAAGATAGGACAGGCAGATGCACAACACAAGGTGGGAGGATAAAGCTGACAACTGCAGGAACCCAAACTATGTAATCTGGAGACTTCTTGTTTCCTCTCTCTTACAGAGAAGCAAACAGAATGTATTACTAGATTACTACTAATTACAATGCCACTCATCACAGGCTCCACGTAGGAGATGGTCCTTAAGAAAGGACCGTGCCAATGCTCCTGCAGCAGTTGTGTTCAGTAAATCAAAGGTGAAAGATTTCTTTTCTTATCCTACTGTAACACTGAAATTAAGGATTCTGGGTAAATTCTAAACAACCCTGAAGCTCTGTATCCTGTTAGCAACGTGTGGCCCAAAGCCATCGATGACTGATATATTTACAGTGCTGACAAGTTCAGAGAAACTTTCCTGCCAATATCGCATGAGCAATTTTCATACTGTACTTCCAGTACTTGAATCAAGCATCTGATTGTGTCATGGCTCTGGGACATCTCAGTGATACTGATGGCTAGGGTGGAAGATAACACCTCGTTTGTCACCTGACCAGACACAGGTAGGCATGTAGGGCTCTAAACAGACATATGAGGTAAAACAATGTCCCAGGAGAACATGAAGCATATTCTGTGCACTCCGAGACAGTCCTGGCTCTGAAGAGTGAACACCCTGAGAGACACTATCGACAAGGGGGAATGTACCCAGAGCCTCTTCCCTGCTCCACGCTTGGTCAAAGAGCTGCACACAACCAGCCTCATGCTAATAAACCTCCTAAGTTAAAGCAGCTGTCATGACAAGTGGCAGGTAACACGAAGGACCAGGGACATGCAACCAAATGACACACGCCTCTCAACCACAGCTCCCTCCCCTCCTTCTGCGCACGTCTTCAGGGGCTGCAGTGTGACAAACGTGCCCTGCTGCTGGAGTAAACACAACAGGGAGCTGCAGACACTGCTGGAGACCAGACTGCTGCTGTGCACAATCATGCATTGTGCGTTTTGTCTCCCTTACAGCTGCAGTTCTGCGCTGTGGCATATTGCTGTACATAATGGGCTTTGACAGCACGTACTGTACGCTGTGGGTGGGCAAGAGCTGCCTGGTGTGCAGCTCTTCGGATCTGTGTCCTAGCCATTCATATCACCTGCATCTGACTTGCCACTTGGCAGATGTACAGTCAATGCAGGCACTTTGCGAGGGGAGCAGGTTGGCGAGCAGCCAATGGCAGCAAGGACAGTCTAGTAGAAATGAGCTGCTGGTCCCAGGACCATCACGCATGTATGGGAAATAACTTCAATCCACCCATAAAAAGCTTCCCTTGAGCACAACCCCGAATTCATCCTCACTCCTACAGCCATGCTGCAAAGGTATCAACCCTATAGTCTGCTTCAACCTCTGCTACTGTTCCTTTCTGATTTACAGTGCCTTTTGCCACACAAATGTGTGCCTTATTTAAACGAAGCGCTTTAATTCCTCTTCCTTGTGTAGAAAGGCCTCTGTTACAGTAGGACTGTCTTGGCCACAGGCATATGAACTGGAAGATAGCCCATCCGTTCAAACATGCAGAAAAATATTTGGGCTACTTCATGTGTTTTGAACATACTGTTGGAAAGACAAAACTGTTAATGAAGCACTGGCCTACCTAATCCTTTGGTAGATGATTTTTATTTTAGTAAAGGATAATCTTATCTTGAAATTTCTACATAAAGATTACTGAAAATAAGAGAAGAACATGAAGATGCAGAAAGTCTGGTTTTTAATTCATGCAAGCAGATAGCTATGTGAAATTCATCATGAAAACTTGGCCAACTCTTCAATAGAGGATAAAAAAACTCCAACAACTTATGTTTTTGCTGTATTTTCATTCACAATAGATGCATATTAAAATGATTTTATAATGTGACAGGGACTAGGTGTGTGCAAAACCACAAGGAGAGGGAACAGCCTTTGATAATGTTACATGATACTCAAGGTGAAGATACAATGCAAATACTTTGTGGATTTGGCTTGACATGCTGATGTGACTCATACTACAGAGATGTAATATGTGGGATATGTTAAGTTCCACTGAAATAAAAGAATGTCGTAAATCTCTGCAGTTTTAAGTACTGTGATTACTACTAATGTGGAAAACCAAAAACTGTATCAAGGGCAAGTCTAATCGTAAAAGTGTTAATTTTGCCAAAAAGAGTATCAGCTACAATTAAAAAAAACCCAAAACATTTAGGGTATTTAAATTCAGTTGAAGCCCCACGGCTTCTCAGTTGTGAAGAAGAATTCTCAGCCTGTGAAGGAGAATTTGCTGGTTCCGTGACAGTAGTTCTTATTGTGGCAACTAGAATCAACCTATTAAAGGCCAAATTACAGTAACATTTCCTTACTACTATTTTATCCACTAAAACCGTCGCTATTACTGAGACAGCAAGTAAAAATGAGATGTATTTTCTAGCAAGAAATGGTCCACACTGACATGCACAGTAGAAATACATGCATGGAGTAGGTCCTGGCAAGAAGTACTTTCCTGCCTCAAAAAAATCAATCAAAATTCACACCGTTTAGCACATCACACTGCTGCTGCTGGCTGTGACTTCTTTAAGGCTAGAACGTGCATTATTTGCCTTGAAATTACAACAGGAAAAATGTTTATTTTCCACATGCATCTTTCCAAAGTTAACATGTATGGGAAATGCTTCAAACTGGACAGAAAGGCAATCAATCTCTCCTGTTACTCTCAGAGTCTGGAGGCAGTGCAGACCATAGGCTGTTAGTTAGCCTCTCAGCCCCACCTAAGGAGCCACCCGAGGGTGCTCTGTCAGAACCAGCTTATCACGCTGCTGAAACACTGTGAAGCACCTAATAAACTAGAAACGCTACTCTACTATGCAAGAACAATGGCACTATTGGACACTCATTATCCCATAACAACCATAAAAAATAAGAATAAGCAAGTCAGAAGCCTTTCTGACTAAGAATAATTTGCAGAGAAGTGTGTGTACTTGTGTGTGTGTCTGAGTCATTTCCAAAAAAAAAAAAAAAAAAAGGAACAAGCTTTATCCCTTCTAGTACATCAGATAGGGTGTCCAATAGACTGTCCACTTACTTCCATTTACAAGATAGATAGGGTACACACTTCTGCCTTATTTAGAGGATTTGCCTCTTCTAAAGATGTGATGGCAAGGGAACCTTTATCCAACATCTTGGAACCATCAGGGCTGATGATCAGAGAGCAGCATGTTCCTTTTACTGTGTATGAAATAGCGTTGCCTTCTCAAACCTTCACATTATTAGTCACATATATACTTCTAACATTATAGATAACTTAAGCCTCTGGCTGCTGTTTTGCACTTGCATTTTGAATGATGCCCTACAATACTTTGATTTCATAACTTTTTGTTCGTGTCTATGTATTTTCTAAACGCCTTTTCTGTCTAACATTAGCTCTTTCTGCGCTAAATAAACACCACTTGGAAAAAAAAGTCTTTATATATACTTCTATAACAGGCTATAGTAATCTCCTACATTATACAGATAACACCGCTATTTTTAATTAGAAGACTTTTATTTTAAACACAATTTTACTGTAAAATATACTAAACTATTTTTTGGTTAAAAGATGTCCTACTTTAAGACCTTGATAGCTAATGGGTTTGGTTAACACAAAACATTACAAAATTGATGCTACAGGGGGAAAAAAAGTTCTCAAGATTTTAGGGACAGAATTCTGGTTTCAAATAGGGCACTTGCACCTATTCTTCAACATCAGTACTCTTGCTTTTCCCCAATATCTAGGTGATATGGCCATGTTTGGATAGAAATTACTGGTAATCATTGCTCAGTAAAGCTTTGTCTGATATTACCTAAAGTCCTGAGCAGCTCAGCCGTAGTCCTGTATTTAGGCCATCTTGTAATTATGTGAGAATCTTGGGCGCTGGGAACTGCTGGAATCGACCATCCGGCCCTTTCAATGCTGTTTGAGCCTCTTGTCACATCCTCAAATATCATACAGATGCCCTTTCCTTTTTACTTTTGGGCAACTGTCAGGAATAATCTTGGAAGAGAACACAAGTTTGGGAACTAGCTATGCCCAGAGTCAACACAGCAATAGAGAGAGAAGGAGGAGACAAGGGCTTTGCTGAAGGAAATGGGGACAGTGTCCATTAGACACCACCAATTGTGTTGGTTATACTACAAAAATCCTAACTGTAAATTATCAAGGTAGCTTAGCACAAGTTGGAGTGGTGCCGTTACCTCTTCTGAAGTAGCAAGAGTGTCAGCAAATAGCTTTGGTTGTACAACAGGCACCAGTGATTCAGGAGCTGGAGATAAAAATGAGTTGTACACTTAATACTCTGCTTACCTTTCTGTGAAGTCAAATATTCCATCAAAAGAAAAGTAATTCTTTTAACGTATCACTGTCAGTTACGTCCTTCTGGCTCACTCTCCTTGCTCACAAGCTGAATATTTCTTATGCTAAGCAGTTTATTAACCCCTAATCACCCAGTTACTTCTGGACTTGATTGCATGTGTAATTACCTTTTGTCAGGTACAATTTGCCTGATAAACATGTCAGAACACTTGCTGCTTAGTCTGTTGAAACAGATAAATGCTGTCTTTCCACAGCCTTGGGGCATAATTAACAGGGAAAAAAAAGGCAGTTATAAAAACACACAGAAGCTGATTCAGTGAGGCAGGAGTTCACAGCATGCAGCCCGCCAAGGCCCATTGCCTGGCCCGCTATGCTTGCCTGAGCGCCTATTGAGTTCCAGCCTGCTGTGACAGGGCAACAGGGGCAGCCCTCAAAGACCGAGATTTAAAGTAGGTTTCCACGTGAACTTCAAAAAAGAGTGGGATGATGCCTGTTCACAAAAAAAAAAAAAAAAAAAAAAAAAAAAAAAAAACAACAACAAAAAAAAACCAACCACAAAAAAGCCCACAACAACGTGAAGCAGCAGATAATGATATTGGTAGAGTCCCTGTCATCGTTCTGTGTTATATGCTCAAGTAGACTCTCTGGGATGGGACCAGGAAGCAAAAAACTAAAAGGCAGAGAAAAAAAAAAAAAAAAAAAAAAAGAAAAAAAAAAAAAAAAAAAAAAAAAATCAGGAAAAGCAAACAGGGCAAGATTAAAAAAAAAAAAAAAAAGCCTTTGTGGCATTCTTGGGCTCAGCTTCTGATTTCTGCCGTGTAGTGTTTGCAGGTTATGTACCCACGCACTACAGGGAGTGCAAAAAAAGAAATCCTTACCTGACCTCTGGATAACCCAAACAGGAGATTAGCCCATTTCCAAGCAAAGCAGGTTGTCACACTGTTAGGCCAATTGCTTCTATTGACACTTTGCATAAACATCTTACACAGGGTGATCAGAAAGGACTGTTATGCCATTAACGCTCTTTTTATTTTTTTATACCTAAGCCTTACAGAATAAAGGCCTTTCTGAGCAAGGGATAACAAAAGGGTCAAAAGGTCACAAACATTCTTTTAAGTAGGCAAAAATCAGGGAAGTTTAGATTCACTGAAAAGTGCAAATTGGAACTTTTTTGCATCTTGCGACATTCCAGCACACTCAGCTTTTTCTAATTTCACTTCTAGCAAGTTCATTTATCTACTCAATTGTGCATTTTTACTTTTACTTTTAAATAAGAAGATGCTAAAGTCTTAGTTTTAGGAAATAGCAAGCTGTCTAATCTTCTCAACTAATCAGTAATCTAAACAGATTTAGACATCACCATCAAAATCCTCATGAGGAACAGTGTGAAAATATATAGGATTTTTTCCTGAAGCAGTATGACTGAGCCGTCTCTCATGTACAGTTTTCTCCTATAATTTACACAGCATGTGGTTTGCACTGTGTACAGCAAAATATTCTATATTTTCTTTGTTTTGTTTTTGCTTTGATCAGAGATGGAAACAATCTCCCTTTAATAGTATAAAAGCCACCTGCTGGGCATCGCAGACTACAGCTAATTGGTAAATTCTTTGAAATTTTGATATAATGGATTTTGACCTCTTTAATTAAAAAAATCCCAAAGCCTAGAATACTGGTGAACTCTTCTGGGAAATGAATAGTGCCAACCATATTCAACTGCAAGCTACGCCCAATCTTTTCTCAGGAAAGAGTACAGAAATAACATCACAATTTTTTCCTTGAGGATGTGTGGCTTTTGACCCAGGAAAAAAAGCCCCGTGACTGTTGTTAGCTATGTATCATTTAAGTCTTTAAGATAAAGGAATAGCAAAAAATATTAATATTTCAATTATTACTATTTTTATTGGGGTTTGGAGCTAAAGGAGGACTTAAAAGAGGAAAGGGACTTTTCCATTTTAAACACAGTAAACCCACAAAAGCCACTCACAAATGTCCCACTCTTCAACGTTTCCCACCCCAAGGAGCTCACACTGTACCTAGACACCTTGTATTCAGAAGAACAAACGGGTTTGATGACCAAAGAGGAAGCCTGTCAACGAGAGTCATTGCTGTTTCATAATTTCTGACGTAACACTAACCTTTCAGTAGAGCTATAATCTCATCGGTTTGTGAACTCTGAGGCAGCACTGTCTTCCTTTTATTAAAACACTTATTTATATTCTGCCCAGCATAATGGGACCACGGTCCATGACTGGGACTCACAGGCACTGCAGTAACACAACTACACAACAACACCACTTTCTTTTTAGTCCCTGCTTACATTTCATGCGCAAGTACACATGAATATATGTTACACAGGTACACACTTATTTCCAATGAATTAACAAAAAACCCCTGCATGAACATGAAGACAACTCCGCCATTAGTTCACCAAATGTTATCTCCCTGTTTATTAAAGCATGCACACCATGAAAGCACTTACTAGATTGGAACTAAAACGTGAAGGACCAGAATCAGAACTGGACAAAGACAAGTCTTGTTCACTCTAAGCATTTCCTGGTTGCAAAGCAACAACAGAAGTATTTAAAACATAGATATTTAAGTCCAGCTTACAAGGAAAAATGACAGAGTTTGCTAACTAGAATAACACCTTACCAACCAAACGGAATTACCACTTAATCAGTAGGTGTTTGTTATTGCTGACAAATACCTTGTTAGCCTGGTTAGCAAGTCTGCCTGCCAGTTGCCAAAATATTTTGTTTTATTTACTCCTGGTGACTTATTTTGTGAATGTAGTGAATTTTAAAATCCCCCCTGCTGATCATGTAACTGGAATAACACACATTGGTCTTGTATTTCAAAGTGTAAATTGATCTCTTGATCTGTGAATGTCTCCCTGTAGTTTATGCTACCCTTTTTCTGGATTGGTATAACAAACGCATTTTCAAAGTGATGTTACGGGGACTTAGCTATGCAATTCCCATTAGTGTCAATGGGGGTCGCAGGCTAAATTCCTAGGCAATGCTTTGAAAACTGAGCCCTGGATTTTCAAAGGAAGGATACTTTGTGTGAGAAAGGTAGCGTCTTTCAGTTTTCAAGCCACTGCATTAAAACGTGTCTTTTTTTTTTTCTGAAACACTATGCACTTAGAAACTGTGCCTAAGTTGGCGACATTTAAATGTCCACAAGAATGAAACAGTTTTGTATTTAAAGGCTTCCATCTGTTTCAAATTTATAAGTGAAAATCATATCTGTCACTATCTTGAATGTTGGGATACAATCTTTAACACGTTCGTAAATGTACAATGTATAAACTCAGAGGTTATGACAACTGAACCATCAGGAATTGTTGTTACACTAAAAAAAATCAGAAGTTATTTGTATTCAAATAAATCCTTTATAACCAAAATTCTTCCAAAGGGCAGAATTCTTTCCTAAAATATGGACCTTGAGGGACACTCTGAGAGATGCCTGGTCTTGTTATATTCATGAGCAAGCCCAAACACATTTTTTATCCTTTGGCACTTCAAATTAACTTAGACCTGCCTACAAAATAAAACGCTTGCTGTTGAAGTCACGTGAACAAGCTTGTTGCTGTTACCATAACCAGAAAAACACTCAATGTATAATTTCTACAAATCCCATTAAAACTTCAAGCAACCCAAGATGCAACATCTGAAGAAAGTCACTGAAAAATAGTCACTGAGGCAAATATAAATAGCTAAGCCCTATGTAATACACAATATAGCAACCAGTAATACCTCTTCAAAGATTTGTTTAATTACAGTGCAAATGTTTATTATGAAGTGTGTTGTTGTTCATCATTAAAGAATAAGCTGGACTGGTAGCAAAAGAACCGTCTTTTGAGTCTAGAAATAGGGAAGAGTTTGAAAAGCAGGAGCCTGGCAGACAGTGAGGCTCCAGAGGGCATGGGCTCGGGCCAAATTGCTCCTGTCAAGCCTGTTAGCCCGTACATGAAGTCCCTTCAGACAAAGCATAAAACTATGTCAATGGTAAAATTTGTGCGGATTAAAAATTGTGTATTATGCAATGGTCAGGTCATTCACCTTTTGTTTTGTTTTTGAGCTTCTGACACAGAGGCGTACACACTCAAACAGCACGCAGGGGTGACAAGTGCAGCCCCCCAAAACAGGACATCTGCCTCTGACCTGAGCAGGACTTTGAAAATACTATTTCAGCTGTTAAAATTATGAAGCATTTAATATAGCACAGTTAAATTTAATCTGTCCTTTTCATTTGGCATCTGTTTTTTTTTTTTTAAACACAGGCTTGCCAGTAGTACTTAAACACTGACATTTACCAAACCCATTATTAACTGAAGAGGCAATTTTTACAGTTATTTAAACTTAAATTTTCTATAAGCAGTTTTTTCAACTGCATGAGACTTATAACAGGCTTGCTTTAAACTATTTGCTTCTCTACAAAATAATGCCATAAACAGCATATGTTGTGGCACAGTACCTTAAGGTAAGTTTCTTGGGGATTAAAACTGTATCGTTTGTCTCAATCCTTCCTGTAGAAATCCATTTGAGGTGTTTCACTAAAAAGATGTATTAAAAAATTTCTAAATCTAATGTTAAAACTAGATTTTAATGGCCTTCTCTGATTTAGAGAAGGTGGGACTAATTTTAGAAATCATCTAACTTGGTGTAACTGGAATAAAATTTAAACACAAAACATGTTCACTTCAACTTCCATACTGTGTTCTGGAATTGTACACTCTTGTCCCATCTGTCATATTTAATATTTAGCAGTATCCACGTGAGTAACTCTAGATGCCTGCAGTCTCACCAGAGGTCGGTATATATACTATACCATGAAAAATCATTATCTGACAAATGGTGTTACAAACTAATTCAAATTGTCCTTGTATACATGCACATCTAATCCATAAAGTCAGGCTGCTGTACCCTAGAACTAAACATCCATAGTGGTCTGCCCAAATTTAAACTCTTAAGTTTAAATTTCAGTCTAATTACTCCTAGGATTGAAGGACGGAGTTTTAGATACACTGCCCTGGCGTGTGAATATAAACTGATGCCTAGGGGAAGACAAGTAAACATAGCAGAGCTCCACAGCATCAGCCTTGTGCTCACAGAGGAGGCGAAGACTTCAGCTCTTTGTATGAAGCTGCAGCTCACAGAACTGACCCAGGAAGGTGCCAACCTGGCCACAGGGAATTAGCAATTCGGTGGTAGAATGGGATATTTCCTTCTCCTAGCTTTCTAGTTATTTCTTGTCATATTCTGACTTCGACCAAAACACCAGAGGAAATTGCATCTAAATAAAAATACTGAAGTTACTTTGTTACAGAGATCGAGCCTTCCAACCTAACAGGAGGATATACATCAGGTCTATAAGGTTTATGAGCATCTCTTGAATCTGCAGCATTTGGTCTCCACAGAGGTCCATGATCTCTAGTGTGCACTATGAAACACATCATCTCCACTGAGGTAACCTGGGGTTCTACAGCAGGTAGGGGAAAATTGTTTCAACACAAAAGTCTAATTATTTTTTAATCTGTAACTTTTTGGTTTGGTAAAATTTGTGTGGTTCTCAAAAAGCTGCAGATCTAAAATAAAACAAATCATAGCCTCAGTGCTCCAGATTTTTCTCTTAGCTGGCCATCAAAGCCCTCAGCATTTTATATACAAGGTGTCTCTCTGAAAAGCCTCTACAGGAAGCAGATACAAATATAGCAACTGTTAAATAAATTATCTCAGCTGATCTTGGGTGCCCAGTTAGAATACGTGGAAAGCCACTGAAATCTAAGACATAATAGGCCAGAAACCAGCATCATTTTGTTTGCATCCAGAAACAAAAATCCAATGCAATTTGTAAGGCACAGACACTTACAGATGTGCTCATCATTAGTTTACTGTAAACAGAGTTATTTCTTCCAAAGTAGTGCATTCAGAGTATGGCTACATAACCACCCTTCATAGCAGATGAAGTTACATCCCTTAGGGAAAGCTATACTAGACCTGGGAACCACTGGACAAGGAATTCCACAATCAGTAGCTCAGGAATGTAAATATAGACAAGTTAAAAGCAAAGCCAAATTCACTAGGCAAAAGTTTCATATTCTTTCCTGGACAACCTTCACTTTCTTCTTCAGCTACTACAACATGTTTACTTCCACATTTATATCTATCAATTGACTCAAAAAATGTTTTTGCAAATACTACAGCCCATATAAAATCCTGGTACTTGTTTCTGTTTTTCTTGTCTAGATAACTTGGTTTAGCAAAGGCTTCTGAGCCCAGTAAGTTGCAATAACAAGAAACCCAGAATTTATTTTTTGTTGGCTTTTTGCAAAAGATTTTCTTCTCCTGTTGCCGTGTTTGCAAACATATTAGGAAAACCCCTTTCTGCTTAATGTCAATAGTCCAGTATTACTTCTTTTCTAAGAAACACATCTTCAAGAAATTGTTCTCCTTAGAATTTGGTCTTTTTCCTTTAGAATATGCCTTTTCTCCTCACTTCTCAGGTGACAGTACTTTCTTAAAATGTTTAATCTGAAAAATTATTTGTTACAATTGCTCTGGAAGACAGAATAATTCCAAACTACATAATATGTCATTTGTAATAAAGACTTGTCATATTTTAGCTCCAACAGATCCCAACATAGATGGAACTTTTGCTGAGTAATGATGGCACAATTCAGCCTCTAATGCCTCCTGCAATTTGAAAACCTCTTCCCCTGATTTTACTTGCCACTTTGAAATGTTATCCCTTTCTGGTGAGTAATCCTGTGCTAGATTCTTTTGCTTCTTAAACGAACATTATTCTCACCCTTTATTGACTGACCACATCTATTATCACATGTAAGCAGTGTTAATCCTCTAGTAATTAACACCCTTATTAAAGTAATTTTAACTCAAAGAAGTTTAAATCGCATTATTGGTTTTATTTAATTAAGCTACTGGGACTGTTTTACACTGTCATTTGAGTTTTCAGCTTATGCCTTTTCAATCTACCAGTTACGCAGGTTACCCCCACCCCCCAGTTACCTGTGTATTTCTGTCTAGGAATTATTCAATATTATTCTGTTTCACTGTGAACTTTTAAAACTATCCCATATGTCAAGGGATGCAAGACTTAGACACTATACTGAACATATTACCATTCCCAAAACTATGATTTGGATGTGCATTTAAATGATATTATCAAATCTATCCTTCCACAGGGCTCAATATCTTGTTAGTGCTTAAAATTAAAGAGCCACTTTTAATGTCCTTCTCATATATCCTAAGCAAGGGCAAAGATTTTTACTTAAACTTCAGACTGGCAAAAAGAAACAAGAATCTGAATGCACTGAGTTGTGCCACTTAGAGAGGCTGGCTCAGTGCTTTTTCTGTTACTCTGAAAATAAGTCAGGCTTTAAAATTGCATTTTTTTGTGTGTGTCTACTGCATGTTCCTTTCTATGGGAAAATATCTGATGGCCTACGTTCTCTTACAGATCTCAGGTAAGCTACTCAACTGACATGTTTGACACAGGGTCAAAAGATGAAAACTGTCTTCTGGTTTAACTGCATCATGTTACACTGCTCACTCTGGAAGAGCGTGGGCTAATTGTGTGTCCTCCTAGAACGATTTCCTGGAGGCACACCACTGAAGATGGGAAAGCTTGCATTCTCCTGGGAATAAGGCAACCTGATGGTTTCATGGACTTTATACACCATTAACTGTGTACTGAAAGTCCTTTCTTTCCTTTGGGTAAAAACACCTCTTCAAATTTCTACTGTTTAAAAAAGAACTGTTCTTAATGAGTCTCAGCATAAACAATGGAGAATGATAAACATAGAAAGAAAAGGGTAAGAACAACAAAGTACATTTATAGACAGGAACTGACTTTTTCTTTTTTTTTTTTTTTCCCCTTTGTTCCACTAAAGTTTTT
>VYZV01041197.1:0-18075 GCA_013401275.1 Pandion haliaetus | reverse complement strand
ATATAAAACTCTGCCTAAGAACATGCTGGTTCAGACATATTGTTTATAGTACAATTAGTTAACTTCATTCAGAAACCAGTTATTTACATAACAGTATGAAATTGAATGATTTCTTTTGCCGCCTATTAGTATCTTTGTATTAACAAAAAGAAAATACGGGGGTTTCATCTCCCAAATGTCACTGACTGACTGAAGGCAGTCAGATAGTCTTTTTATTTGTACTTTTGCAGTGCTAAAACACCCAGCTGAAGATCAGTGTCACATTATGGTACATATTGTAAAAACACTTTTGAAGATATGATTTTTTTTTTTCAAAGACACTATGATCCAAATGAATAAACATTCATTAACTACATTTCACTTACTCAAGTCCTTGCCATACTATGTCTATGCAATTCCTTCCTTGTGTCTTTATTGTACTGAAGCAGAGAACAATTCTTGTTTCCTTGTTGTAAAATATTCCTTTGATTTTACTGGATTTTACACTTGCTCTATAGTGACTTCCAAAGAAGAGACAGACTAACTTTCTTTTTCACAGAAGAAACTAGTAAAAGAAAAAAAAAAAAAAGGAGTATTCTCCCTGCTGCCTGTGATTGATAGATAATATAGAGAAGGAAAGGAACCTAAATATATTGATTGATGCAACTAAAAAAATACTGAAGGCAAATCTGTAGGGTTAAGGGTTAGTAGTGTTGCCCAATACGTACTACAAACCAGCGATACTACCAGCTTAGTTAAGCCTGGAGGATGTAAGCAACCTTGGGGCAGAAATTACTGAATATGCTAATGCAGCTACCAGTCCTATGGCTCCCTGATGGGAGACTAGGACTCATAAATGTTAAGAGAATACAAATAAAAAGTAACTTGAAGGAAAACAGTAATTTTGTTCTCTTGTGTTGTTCAATTACCAATGCTCATTAGTTCCTCATAGGAACCACATACCACCCACAGGATTCAGAGGAAGTCCTGTGGAGCTGGAGGCTCCAAAACTGAACTCCATCCGTCAGCTCAGGGCTACAGAAGGGCCCAGACATAATGGTAGAGATCCTGCAGCAACTGGCTGTCAGCAGGAAGACAACAGCTTGATATAATGTATTCACAAACTTCCTGAAAGTCACGCACCGAAATATTCCTTCCTTGCATTTACATCATTTCTTAAATGACAAAGATAAAGGCAAGGATCAGATGGGAGCAAAACTGTAGCAAAAGAAAATTAGAGAGAAGCTTAATTCCACTGAATAACTTCCACTGAATGGGATGTCTATCAGTGACTCAAAGAAAGCCTAAGGAGTTTACAAGTGTAATAGGTACACAGATCAATTTCTTCTAATTCAAGCAAGAGATTCGTTAATTGAGAAATTAACTGAAAGTGAACCTTCTGAAACTTCTCTACCAACAGGTCCTTCTCCAGATAAAGCTTATTTAGTGCTTTCTCTCATAATGTCCTTGGAAATGACTGCTTCATAAATAGTCTCCCAGACATGTAGCATGCCAGTTACCGAAGAAATTTAGTATCTCAAGAAAACTGAAGCCTTTGGATTCTGGCATTATGGATAGGTTATAATCAGGATATGCACTTCAACTACCAAGGATACAATTTTAGTGCAATTTAAGTAATGATCTTACAGGAATTTCCTCTGTAACTATGGGATAAGCTTTCTTGAACAGAAAGGTTTTCCAGAGATACGATGTTTTCATCATAACGACAACTCTATAGGTTTTGAATGAATTGATTAACTATTTCTAAACCTTGTCTTGTGAAAGTACTGATGACTAAGAAGAGCTGAAAGCTGATTAAATGTGACAGTTGGTAGTATTCAGATAGGGACTCAGATATGTCCATCTAAATAGTCTTGACAGCAGCTTTTGCCTACCTTTTTTTTTTTTTTTTGGTAGTATCTGCTTTGATCAACCTCTCCAGCGAAACTTTTAATAATTTCTATGATGGTAGTATTTAGAAGCTGGAACTCCCCTCCACTACTCTAAGTCAAGTGTTTCACCTGCACATGACATGTGAGCTCAGTAAATGCTATTTCCTGTCTTAGTTCCAAAAATTATGAATTCACTTAACAACCGCCCTCTCCCCTCTGTTTCAACTAAGGCTTATGTTCTTATGCAAAGGCTGTTATCTGCAGGTCTCTAAGTCAAGCTGAGCCAGTGCTTCATGAGTTCTGCCATTTTCTAAGTACACAGTACAGATTTCTTGTCAGCTCATCTAATTCTTGTGTATACCTGGTTTGGGAAGTGGAGAACTAAGAGAATTGTATCCCTTAAATGAACTAGCTTAAAGAAAACAACACAAAATTATTTTCTTATTTTTGATAACTTCCATGGTTTAGGTACCTACAGCATTCTTTACTATCAACTAGGAGATGACATTCAGTTTAAGCATTATACCTTTCACCGCATAGTCTTTTGTGCACAATCTACTATACTTTCCTCTGGAGAAACTAGTACAGTTTTTGCCATAGATGGAGTAGTGTATCTTGGAGTTAAATGGCCACATATGTATATAATTTTAGTTAAGTAAGGCATTGATAGGGCTACTGAAGTGAAGTTACAGCATTTGTACACCAAGTTTTTCAAACCTGTTTTCAGGCATGCGCCCTCATTGTCAGTAAGCCAGCATCTAGAGTGAAAACTTGGTAAGCTATCAGCATGTTATTTGCACTTCTCTGCTGAAAAGGGGGCGTTCAGATGTTGGACTGGATAAATCTGTTTTGCACTGAATTTGATGATTTCATGTCCCAAAGAACATACATACACCTAATACCTGGCACGTGTGCTCTTAGTTCCTGGCAGTAACAGGGTTGGCATACCTACTGCCAGGAAATGACTGACTTGCCATCCTGCTTTAGTTCTGCAAATCCCTATCAAGATAGTGTATCCACAGCCATGCTTGGTTTTGACCCTCCGCTGCTAATTTCTGTGCATTTGCTTCCAAAGCTTCCTAATTCTTACCAGCTGGCAGGTATAAATCCCATCCCAGTAATGAGCTGGCTTGTTTTTGCATACAGAGCACTGATCGAGATCTTCCTCACAAATACCTACCCACACAACTTGTGGTCTAAGCCTATTGCAATTATCTACAGGCTTTACAGAATCTACTTGAAAATGAGAAATCAAAAGTAAGGGATTCCTTTGGGGAATATACATGCTTACAAACAAATTTTCATGTTTGCGTGAAGATTTCCCATTTACTTGTAAGAATATAGTACTCTGAAAAGACACGGCACATCCCCTGCAAGCCGGATAACAAACATTTAGCATGCAGTCATACTCAAATAACTATGTGTTCTGAACACAGGTATGCATATGCATGCTACCCCTGTATGATGCAAATACATGAGATATTGAGCCTTACAGTGTCTCTGTTCTGCTCACAGCGTGCCTCAAGCCATCCTGCTTTAGTGCAGAGTCAATTTATGGAGAAAGGGAAGGCCAGCGAGAACACTGCCTTCCTCCCCCAGCAAAGTGAGGATCTATGGTCTGAAATCCAGAGAGGTGCAACTCCTGTTTCGTTGCCATCTGAAATCTGAGCTCCTTTCTTTAGCTGAATAAGCAGCATTGCACTGAAAACTGGAGAAGCACAAATCCCATTACATAGCACCCTGAGGCTGGGCTTCATGTTACAGATGTAACATGCTCCTCTGCTTGTTCAGAGAAGCTGGGGAGTGCATAGTGGGGGGAAAGAGATCAGTAAGCATTGCGAAAGAGCCTCTGTGAAGATGAAAGCCTCAACAACCATTTCCCTCAGGAAGCAAAAGATGAAATATTCTATACTACTTGCTAATTAAAAATTCAAACTTATGAAAGAGAGGATTACTTTTATCTTTAAACTCCGAAGTTTTTAAGACTTACTCCTAAACATACTGTTAGGGATTTCTCCCTCTTCAAATATCCTGATGTTTTTTCAGTTCAAGACTCTTCTCTGGAGTAGAGGCCATGGGTGGGTGTACTCTACTAATTTCAAAGCCTAGGCACTGTGTGAGCTGGCAGCCTGTGAAGGAAGCCACAGCATACCTTTAGAGCCCTCAACCTCCAAGAGTCATAGTGGATAGGTTTGGCAACAGGCTGCAACTTACTCTCCGAGGTGTACTGTAGGGCTCAAGAGCATTCTCCACAGGGAACACAGATGGTGAGAGTTGCGGCATGCTGCGTGTTGGGGGAATCAGAGACAAGCCAGAGCTGAATGCAGTTACTACCACAGGAAATGAATTCAAATTAAACACTGCAAACAAAACAGTGGACAAGACTGAGCTGTCAGCCTGCCTTTAGTGGCAGACAATCCTGTGGCTGGGATTGAAGGCCAATGATCTGCTACACAGTTCCTACCTACAATGAGTTACTTCTGAGTTTATCAGAATAACAGTATCATCCCTCAGTGATGAATGAGAAGCAAAGAAGAAAGAGGAGGACTATATTAAGTACTAGTAAGAATTTTCTTCTTCAAATAAACTTACATCTGTTGCATGCAACACTACAGTTCAGAAGATTAGCAATATTTCTCACCAACAGTACACCAGAAAATGCATTACAAAGCAAATGGACAAGCAACCCAAGAAACTATCAATGTAATTTCCATTATGCTTTTGAATCAGAAGAAAATGTATTATACTTTTAAATATCACGTATCAATTTTTAGAAGGAATACATATGGTGTGTAATCAGTAACTTGAGCTCATAGAAGTGCTTATCCACAGGCTTATTTACACACATCATAAACAAAAGTCTGACAAAAACGTATCTTCTAATGTTTCCACAGTACCTTATTCTGTATATTGATCACACTGATTGCATTATGACTTTATGTCTAATTTATCTCTAATGTTAGCAAAATGTTAACAGAAATTGCTAAAAATCTTCAAGAATTTTCTCTCATAAATACGCAGAATTTATGCACCTTGTCATTCACAGCCCTTGGTCTCCCAGACTGGGGGACACCACTATCAAACTGTAAACTCTACGTTACCATGTGGGTAGAGATACTGCTATGGTGGTTGCTTAACTCTGGGGTTACCAACAGCATATGATTATGTTCACTTGAGATGGCTGCCCCTGTTGCAGGACCAGCACTGACAGCAACTGGAGGATATTAACAATGGAGGATATGTACTTAAGTGCCAAAAGAACAGTTCTCCTCACCCCTGGCAAAATACGGAAATTCCACAATCATCAAGCTAGCCAAGTACTTGTCTGAGATCAGACAGTAGAGGAAGAAGGCCTGTTTGAAACTGAGCAGTGCTCATGGAGGAGAGAAACATAAGAAACAACTTGTGAAGTCAAAAGTGAAAAAAAGTCAAGCTACAGTTGCACCTTAGGTTATAACTCTGCAGGCAATGATCTGATGTCAAGAATAGGCATTTGTTACCACCCAGTTGGTTAAGAATCAGCAACTGTTGACCTCTCAGGCTACCACGAGGTTATCGTTCTTGTCTGCTACACACTACACTGGCTCTCCAAAGAATAACACACAAATTGTAAGAATCAGGCCTTTTCCTCATGTATTTAAGTTCCCAGGACATCCAAGAAACTGCCTCACATTCCAGAACTGTAACCCTAGTCTTTAGGCACTAAAGAACAGATCATAACCAGGACAAAACTAATTCATGTCGGAGGCTGAGCTTCCTCAGAGACTAAATCAAGTAGGATGAACTAAGATCTATTTACTTTTGAAGGTTAATTCCAATTGACCTAGGATCTGAATTGGTAGCAAAATCCCTAAAGTTCATTCAGCCTCACTTTGGGCCACTGGACTATTTACCCAGGCTCCTATATAGATAGTAGCAAGAGATTATCTTCAGAGAGCGATGAAAACAGCAGGAGAGCTGGGTCATCTTCACGAGATGCCAGAGACCAGACTCTATAAAGCAGCACATGCCACTTTGATAATCGCCTTGCTGAGCTGGCCTGCCCCTCAGTGACTTTAAGTGGGGTGAAAGGGTGCACATAGGTATGACCTCAAGTCATACGCTAAGACAAGCGGCATGAGGCATGACACAATTACTGCAACTGTACAGAACCATTAATCTATCCCAATTTTCTCAGCAGCTGCTTGCTGCTTTAGGAGCTGCTAAGCTAGCTGGAGCTGCAAGTTTCTAGATGCTCATGGCCATGTGATTCTCTGTTAGTATGCACTATGTGTGATTAGCCAACCACACCAAGTCACCTCTGTAAAATGCTGAGATATTATGGTTATGGGAACAGTACAAAAATCTTTATTGACTACAGTTTCTACAGATTACTAAGATCTTTAAGGAGCATGTTAAGTATGACAAGAGCGTAAGAGGGCATAGTATAAGGAGGAAGAGGTGGCTTATCAAAGGTGACACTGGTAAGTGCCTGCTTATTCGTGATTCCTGGCCTCTTAAAGTTTCCTGCTGCTAACTACTGTTCTTTTCTTAGAAACAACTCTTTCTTGTGCCAACTGTTTCTGTTTGCTCTTCTACATCGGTGGAAGGAAGAAGGAAAGAAGTGGGCTTGCTGGGGACAACATGCTGTCCATACATTGTCTTCAGGGAAAGATGGAAGATGTTAGGAAGAAAATACCTATGTCAACTCTTTTCAAAGCTGCTCCTCCACCCATGGTAATCATCCAAGTGTAGCTCTTCCCTCTCTGTGTTCCAAGCTGGCTCCTTGTAAGTGACTTTACTTATTTAGTAAAATGTGCTACAATATTCTACTGCCCAATCCTCATTAATCTTACACATTGCACTAGTACAACAGAGAGAGTAAGCTGTTGTTGAGATAACTGGCTTCCATTAGCAACCATGTGATTGGCAGGACGATAAAGTCTTTTCCCTTGCAGGTCAGCTGCTTTTTAAGAAGAGGGCAATCCTGCTGATCCATCTTTTAGCTACAGTCTCTCACTGAGTCCCAAATCTCCTGCCTTTTAGCTTTGATACGGTTCAAGCTTTTCCCCTTGTATCAGCCCCTACCTGTCATCAGCTCCTCTGTACCAAACAGCCAATATCAGGAGTTTGACCTCAGGGCACAGTCCGGGTGGGCAGGTAAAACCTGACCACTGGACCTACTTCCTTATCTTTCATATCCTGCAATTCATGAAGAAGTATCAAATTCAAACTAAAAACCAGAAGCCTGACCTTTTATAGGAACTTTCTGAAAAAGGCTCTGTTGCCTTTCTAAGTATTCTTGAAAAGAACTGTCATCCACCCTATTAAGATACAAATGGATCACAAATAAGGGAGAGAGGGAAAAGACTGCAAATCCTTACTAAATGGTAAATGTTTTTGATGTGTGCTTGCAATACCTTTTGGTGAGGCACACAAAATATAGTAAAAAAACAAACCAAAACAAATATACCAGAACTATTCTACATCTACAATCTCCAGTTGCAGCCCAGTAAAGAGAGCTGCCCAGACTGCTGCTGTTTATAAAATATCTGAAATCGATTAGATTCCTGTGGCGTACAGAGCACCCTCTATAAAGTGCTACTTGCATCAAGAGAATTCTAAACATAAGTTGCTAACATAAACTGAGAGCTATCATAAGCACTATAATCCCTATTTATGTGACATGCTCGACAGTTGGTGTTCAAAACATACAAAAATATTTATTTCCTGTAGCAAGTATGTACACACCCTGCCCTCCTGCATAGCTGGAAACCACGTTTTCCCTTGAAACAAGCACAGGCTCTGCAAGGATTTATACCACTTAGGTGGATGACAGAAATGGTGCCAAAATCTCTCACCGTCCTTTTCCTTCAACTAAACTGACTTAGTACAAATTAGAAGAGGTTTAGTCACTTCTAACACTGATAATAAAAGGAGAATAAAAAAGATTCCAAAAGTTGAAGGCTGCCAGTCAAGGCAAGACTTGTGGTATTTGCAGTCTGGCAGAGTACATCTTTACACACTGAATACTGGAACTCCCGATGTAGAACTATCACATGAACAAATCGTATGGCCATGATCTATATCCTCCTCATAGTCCATGCTTATCCCACTGTAGATATTTTTCATTGTTATATTACTGTAAGAATGTAACAGACAACTCTACCTTTGAACTTTTTTATTTAAAAAGACAGTTTCATTAAGTCTTTTCTAATGATTAGGAGAAACTGGAATACTTTTGCCTCACGAGTTTTCTTTTCTGAAATGCCTTTTCATAATCTTGCTGTGAAAAACCTACTGAACCATTAAAAGCAAAAATATTCTTACTACATAGATAATTTGGTATTGAACTCTTTCTACATTTCTCTTCTTTTCTGATGACTTTGACAGGCTCATAATGGTGCTGAAAAATATCACCAACATCTGCAGAAAGCTAAAGACTCTTCGTGTGCAGTTAATGATTCATTTCACTATTTAAATGACACTTATACTCGCAATTTTGTGAGGTAATAAATCCTTTCTAAAAGCTTACTTCAAGTATGAAAAGGTTTTGAAAATGAATTGCTATGGGTGGATATAGTGTCAGAATTTACAGAGTGCAGGGAACAGAAATAACTACATGAAACTAAGATAAGTAGATTTTAGTCTGGAAAAACCTTCCTTTTGGCAAGAACTGTGAAAAAGTGCTTCCAATATTAAGGCATTTAAAATTAAATTTGATATAGAATAAAGATCAGCCAGCTGGAATAAAGCTGCTTTCTAACAGTTTAAAAGAATTCTATGTAACAAATTAAGGAAAGGAAATGCTAAATAATACCATGCCCAATTCTGCTCTCCAGGGAGTAGTTTTGTAGACAGGAGCAATTGTTCAGAATGGAATCAGGCCAGCACACACCAGGGCAACGCGTACACTCTTGCAAAAAGGCGTCACAGGATATTTACAAAAGCATCAGGACCAAAATTCAGTCTCATATCCATGTAACAGTACCACCAGTAGCACAGTGCCCCCTAACAATACATTGGAGGAACAGTTTTATGCTAAATTACAGGGAATAGTGCCACTAATAACACTTCAAACAACTGCTTTTCAAAACTAATTACATGGGAATGCAAAAACATGAAAGGTTCTTGAATTTAATAACTTCAGCAATGGTCAAAAGGGGAAATTAGTAGCATAAAAAACAACAACTAGTGTCTTACTTGTCTGAGGTCGATGAAAGCTAACTGCAGGGTGTCTCCCTGGAATCCTGGCACAGGCTCAGAACTAGCAAACACTGCAAAGAAAGGTTAAAAATATTACAGATGTAGATTTAAAAAAAAAAAAATCTAACAGAAAATCACGCTCTACGCAATATAAATGCTAGCTAGCATTAAAATGATTAAACTAATAACTACAGTGATTAAAAACAAACAAACCAACAACTTTCCCATAATTTTTCCAATAATCCCAAAGAATAATACCTTTAGTAGTATTATTAGGAATTTTGCTTAAAATTCTAACCCAGTAGTAATGCTACAAGCACAGAAACCAGCATCCTTTTTTGGCCTGAGGTGAATGATTACTGAAGAATTTAGAAATTATACCAATTCCATGGCTGTCAACATATTTTCAAACATCTGCTTTTGTTACAGCATCCATGCTATAAAAAACCCACCTCTAGCCAAACAGCAATAACAGACAAACACTAAGGTGGGAGTTAGTTTAATGTGTAGATGACAGGTGGAAAGCTCTATGTGCCACAGTCAGAGCAGAGCTAAAATGCCTGTTCATGCCTTTTAGCCAGCTTATCAATAATGAACAACTGCTCTTTTTGAACCCCAAAACAGGCTGTCCAAATTGGAAAGCAAAACTATATCCAAAATACAAAAATGGCAACACTTACGGTAATGAAGTAAGTCAGCTGTTTGTTTAAATTCGGAAACCATCAATAATTGTCAAACTTAAAAATAAATATACTTTTTGTTGTTCCTATCCCAGTCCCACGTTAATAACAAAGACACTTGCAGAAGCACCCACTGCCTCACATCCCCACTCAAGTTAGACATCTTACTTCAAAAGAGCTTAAGTGAATTTTTATGTTCTTCAGTTAAGAGCTCTTAACAAAACAAAGTAGATATTACTGTAATAGTTTAGAGAGGTATCATCTGAGTCAGTGATAGGTAACATTTTTTTCCAAGTTTGAGAAACAGGTCATTCAATGGTAGAGGAAACAGAACATACGTATCCAAAAAATTTCCAGATCCAGTGCTCAACTCTACTGTGCCACATGGACTCCTACTAACATTTAAAAGTAACAGGAAATCCTTAACAGATTTTTTTTTTTAATGGCTAGTTAGAAAATTTGGATCATCAAGTGAAAGTAACATCCAGAAAGACACTGGTGTCTGAGCTAACGTGATGGTAAAATAATGGGCTTAATCATTTACTTCTGAATGTATGGTTTCAAATTAAAGCAGACTAATGAATTCAGATAGACTCTTCACAAGTCTAAAAATGATTATATGGAATGCAATTGTAAATGAAAATAATAAAGATTCTTACTTAAGTGGTACAAGAAGCTACCAAGGCCTCTCAGAATATCTAAAAATAGCTTAGTAATAGATAACTATAGTATCAGAGTAGCAGCTTTACCAGTAGAGGTAGAATTTATTACTTGTATTACAGTAGTGCAAAAGTTTTTATGGACAGTCATGTAACAGGAGAATGAATTAAACCGGAATATGACTTGATTCTTCATCAACTAAAGGAATAAAAAATACCAATCAAACTCCCTAGGGAGAACACTGTAATGTCACAGACAAGTATTGGTAACAGTTGGCAAATGCTCACTGATTACTGTATTCAAGTCTAAATTCTAAATTGTCTGGGTTTCCTACTTCATAAGTAACACCAACTTTCTAGGGGAGTTTTCAGGGAGTTTCAATCTACCACAAAGATGCTTTTCAAAAAAAAAAAAGAAGAAAGATAAAAAACAGTAGAAAAAGCATATCCTAACCCCAACATTTTATAGAGAGAGTTTGCTCAATAATAAACCCTTAAAAAACAGCAAAGAGAAAACAGTTTGTACAACCACCAACCTGCAGAAGAACAAAAAGGATCTCCAGGCCTATGAAAGTACCCTTCTGAACACCCTAGGCTAAAGGGTTAGGTGTCTCCATGGCTGTCTTCTGCAGGTATTTCACGGCCACTGGGACCACCCTTTCTTCAGGGACAGACAGGCCTATGATGCTGGCCCCTGTGGTCAGCCAAACACAGCGTTTAAAATAGGAACACCATACTATATAGCAGGGAATTCTTAGCAATGACCCACAGCAAAAGCTAAAAAGAGATACATAGGTTGTCAGCTATGGCAGCACACTAATAAGGAGGATAAGTGTGATGGTCAGAAGTGGTCTCTTCTATATCCCCTAAACAAGGAAGGAGAACCTGTCCTATTCTTGAAAGATAAGGCCCATCTGTATCTGATCCTGTAAAACTTTCCATTCATACACAGTACGCTGAGACCAGCTTCCCCCACTAGAATCTGAGCTCCTCCAGCCACTCTACAATGGTAGCACTGGGAGAACGAAGCTTTATGGCAAAGGAGCAGCTACACAACTGAAAAGTGAACATAACTGAAAAGTGTGACCTGCAGCACAACTTTTCAGTTAGCTACTGGCACTTTATACTTCGGGAGGTACCTTCCTATAGTGGGATGCTTTTACTTGCCATAGGGCAATATTTGCATCCTTTCTGCAGCTCATCAGGCTAAGGTAGTTTGGAATTTATCCTAATGCATTAAATAATGCAGTATGATTTAGTTTCTCTACATAGTACCTACTACCACTGCAGCTATAGAACAAGAAGCACACAAGGTACCAAACTTAATTATCGTATAAGCTTTGTTTTCTTTAACTACAATTTTATATTATGAATTAATTTAGAACACTAGGGACACCCATTAGAGCATAAGCATTTATTTTCACATTTGGGTCATTTTTGACAGGTAACTACAGTAGAATTTGTTTCATTATTACAGTTTCCTTGGTTCAAAGGGCAAAAAGATAATCTACTTATGGTAACAGTCAGACAGTTCCCCCTCCACCCTCAGCTCAGGGCTTTTAAGTTTTGCTAACAATTTTTCAAAGCTAATTAAATATTTTCTGCTGCACAGCGTTTTAGGAAGATGTTGTAAGAACAGGATTAACATTCTTAATGTCTTTGTCCTAAGGGTATTTTTCAAGATAGTAATGAAACATTGTCATATATACATCTTTTAAAATATTTACCCTACATTCATTCTAGGCTTAAAGAGGATTTGGAGGGGTAGAGGGCTGGTTGGTTGGTTGTTTTAGTGTGCATAAGAGCACTCAGGAATTTTATAATACATGAAAATGAAATGCAAAGGTCACCATTAAATTGTCACATATAAGGGCAAACAACTGGCTGCTTAGCAGTTTGAATCAAAAACTTCAATGTGTTGGGGAAAATAAGCTGAAAACATGCATTACATGAATCTGGTATTCACAAGGTTTTTGTTAACATCTTCTTTCCCTGCACTTTGCTGATACTGTGTAGACCTTTTCTGTGTATATAGAACAGGATCTTTGCCACAGTGTGTGCCCACAATATATATAATCTCAACGTGCTTCCTACAACAGCCAGTTTGGGAATTTACAGGAGGTAGGATCTAATGAAAAAAGTATGTAATAATACAAAAACAGGCTGGGAGGTAACACATACACAAGAATTGTAAATGTAAGTATTGTAAAGATGACTTCAGTCCATTTTCTTTTTAATACTTTGCTTTGAACTTTTCTTTATATTCTGTATGCAAGATACGTATGAATTGATGTATATATGTTAATGGATATCTTAAGAAAAAGGCTGTGTCTGCTAAAATGGAATTTAAGACATCTTTAACTGTAAATTGTATTGAACTTCTATGCACTTCTAGATTTATTAACAGGTCCCTTCATTTTATTCTCTGAAAACCCCATGTTTCAGCCATCAGCTCGTTGTGCCTCTCTGTTGGTCTGGGAATCCAGTACCTAATTCCTGACAAGTACTTCCACTGCTCAATGGCAGAAATTAAAATCAGAGTCCTGACTTTGGATCAAAAGCTGCGTTAGGACAGTTTTACTTCAGCCTTATCGCACTGATTCACAGGGAGGACAGCAAAGCTACAAATGTATTTTTAAAGGAAGAGTGGAGAATCAGGTGACTATCTCAGCAGCCCTCAGCCACTTTGCAGCCCTGTTGGATGCTCCAGCTGTTCAAACATGCCTGGAGGGGAGCCTTGCTGAGGGAGCTGCCAGCTGGCCAGGCAGCAGTCCTCAGCCCTGCCCCCAGCACCAGCAAGATCTCGCTGCTTCCCCTCACTCCCGTGCTGCCATATGTGACCAGTAGATGAAGGATGGTCTCAAGTGAGTTACGTTAACCTGACTTCCCAGATGGGAGAGGAGGCAGGTAAATTGAGGGGCCTTCGGGGGAGAATATAGTGCCTCTTCAAGAAAAAACAGGATTTGGGTTCCTCAGCTTCTGGCATGCCCACCTGAAGATTACCTTCATGTATGCTCAACAGAGAGCACTTGGGTCAAGATCTCTCTTGCTCTTGGATACTGAAGCTCTCCACACAGTGCGTGACAAAGGGAGGACTGGCAGGAAACCCTATGTAAGGCTGGTTAGGAAGGTGTATTGCATCCTGCTTTGCGCTAATTCTCCACTAACCCATGCTCATTTATAGGCAGGACCCAAAACATTTTCATCCTTGCACAGATTCATGTCTGGGTGAGGAAGGATGCCCACTCAACCATACCTCCTTCTGCCAATTAATCCCATCTCACAATTCAGCTATGTTAAAACACAGAAATTATAAAAATTACATTTAACTCTTCCAGCAATTTGAATTTCTGACAAGTTCTAATTCCTTAACAAAAAGCTGATGTAAGGTATCTAGCTAGATCTGGATAGCATCTCTGAAAAGCTCATTTTTCTATTATGTACACTATGCTTCTCATAAAGTGAAATACAGCAACTCTCATTTGAATTTAATCTTCAAGAAACAGCAAACACCTCCCATCCCCAACCCATTTCCCTCCTCAGGGCACTGAAATGCAATGTCCAAGCAAAAGACTATTCTTTGAGTTTTATTCAATGGGACCTAGTACGTTTCAGTAGTAATACTGAAAATACCTATATTTTTCTGAATAGTGTTGTAAGAACCTCAATCGTCCTACTGGAAGATCACCACTGAGAAAGAATGGTGTAAAATACAGAGATAAAACACTGCTCTAAGTTATAAAATATGTAGAGAGAGTGGAGAAACACTTCAATTAGAACAGGACAAACTGAAAGCTTTTGGAATGTTTGGAAGGAAAACAAAAAACTTATTAGAAGCACAGCAAGACTACCATAACTTTTTTTTTTTAAAATACATTAGAGAAGACCACCTGATACTATTACTATTCTTAAGCAAAAGTACCAGATACTTCCAGATCTTCTGCTCTGCTTTTTAAAGTTAGGTACTTTGCATACAAATGCAGTGCAGGATAATGAAATCTCAGAGTTGACCACAAGATCACCTCCTTCCCTTCCGCCTTCCTTTCTTGGAAGTCCACTTACCATTCTACCTATTTACTGGGACTAAGAACTTCAGCAGTTACTGACTTCAGATTGCTGCTCATTAATAGATTGTTGGGTTGTTGGTTGGACTGTTGATTGCTTTTTAATGGAAAAGAAAAAAAATCTGTCAAGTAATCACATATTCCTGCTTTTATTTAATCTCCTCCAGTTCATATTAGAAAGAATAAAAATGCAATCTTAAAGATCAGAATAAATATCTAGAATATTGCCAAGAATTTAAAAAAAATGTATCTTCAGATACTCATACCTTCTACATCTCACATAACTTTTTAGTTCAAAATGCATCTGAGTATACTCCACTGTGTCTGTAAGTAAAATGTCAAACCTGTGTATGCAATACAGTAGGAAACTACTCAACAGTTGTGAATTGTCTGCACACTCTAAGCACTAACTGAAATGTCACTATCATATCCATTAATCCTGAAGTGTCAAAGAATAAAGCTGGGGGAGGGTGATGAGCAAGAACATAAATCACAGGCATCACAGTGAGGCCTGGAATGTGCCTGTGATGGACCTTATGAATGAAACCACAACAGCAGAAAAGTCTAAGCAAAATTTTGTGTCAATCCCTTATTCCACAGATTGTAAGATGTCATTTGTTGCAACATACTATCCTGACAAGCTTCCATAGTTATATTTAAACTACTCAAAGGGCTTCTGTACAAAACCAGTTTTTTTCTAAGACGCTTTAAAAGTTTTGCAGAAAGGAAGAATTAAAGTTTATTCTATTTGCATCTGTACAGCCCATGCTAGAAGTTACACAATGGTGGAAAGAATGCATTTTTCAGTCTAAATTACTAGTGTTCTGAAACTTTCTCATTTTGGCCCAAGGTTTCCCATGTCCCATCCATGCCATATCCTCAGTATAAAAGCTACATATAACAAAACATGTTGTCTTAAGGTTATATTTTAATCTTACAATAATGAATTGTTATCACGTTAGATTAAATAAAACTCTACTAAGATCTCTTCACTGATTGAAGTTTCCACTGTGCAGCAACCAAAGATGGTAGAGTGGTAATAGAAATTAGGATGGTACATAACAGGGCAGAGGCTGAGAAGAAAAAGGTCTGAGAACAACCCAGAGGCAGACAACAGCTGGACTCGTTGGGACTTCTCATTACTTTGCTGTAAACATACTGTGAAAGTCACCTGCAAGGCATGCATTTTATCCCCTGTACTGCTAGAAATCCCCGAGTGAAACAGTGAATTGGTTAATCTATGCAGATTAGTGGAAGTACTGTGTTGTTCTTGGATGGTATTTTAAATATTAGAAACAGAATAATACTGTAGTGGGCAAGCTTTCTTCACTGTTACACTATTTGTTCAGAAGGCAGATAACTGTTTGGTGGGTGCACCAACTCAGCTTGTCTAGAAGAATGATTATGGTGTCAGTATTATGAATACTATGGAATTTCTGTTTTTACAACTGGGATCTTTTTCACATCTAGGAGACTACACAAATGCACATACATATACCCCTGCCCATCTACCTGAAAAGAACACTTAAATTTGGAACATCAGACATACTAAAAGTAAAAAAAAAAAAAGCCAAACCATTATCTGTTTGGCCAACTTGTGCAATCACGAGACAAACTTTAATGTCATGATCACAAATATTTTTTCAGTTGGACCCTGATAATTCCGTCAGTTCATTCCACGCACTGAAAGGCCTTAAGGCTGTATAATGAAGGACTGTCAGAAAGATACCTGGTCTACCTCTTACAGAGTTTAGCTGGAATGTAACAAGTAAGGCAGTAGAAGGAAAGACAAGCACTCGGTTAAAACGTCAAAAATGCCCCTTAACTCTGTCCCTGGACTCCCACAAGAACCCTTTGTGATGCTAACTAAATTGCTTGAAAACAAATTTCCAGTTTCCCATAGGCAGCTGCTAATTGAGTAGTCATCAATTTTTTCACGTGTCCAGACTAAAAACCTCAGGACATGACTTGCAGAACTGCCCCATTTTACAGCTATCATCAAAATTATTGAGAACCATCGAAAAAACAGAGCATAAAAATCTAAAAATATGCATTGAAAAAAATGCTAGTGAGGCTTTTCACTGTATCTCAGTCATCAACTATAAAACCAGACCTAAAACCTATTCATAACACAACGATGTTATGGAAGTAACCTCCTTCATACAGATTAACAGCTCACCCTTAGTGGTGAGCTCCATGCAAAACATGAGAAAATTAATCCTGCCTTTAGTGCTGAATTGAACCAGTTTTATAAAATAATTCTGATGCCGTATTTTGAACGGTGAGAATTAAACAACATCTGATGTTTACTAAAGGAGTACTATTATTCTACACAGTGAGTAAAGTAGTAGTAGTAGGGAGGTAACCCTATGTAACAGCACATTTAAAATTTGTATCATAATAAATAAACTCAAGAGGGAAAATTAAAATTTCACAGACATTTGACCTTTTTTTCCTCAGCTATAAAAGCAGAACATTTATGTAGTTGTTTTGGGCAATTTTGTACTAGACTATAGGCTTTTTACTGGATTATGACCCCATTAGAAGCGACAACAGATGTACGTTTCAATTACATACTTGAGCTAAAAAAAACGTTTCATAAAAAATTTCCCAGAAATGTCAACATAACATTGATAAATACTTTTACAAGAAGCTATACCACAGTAATTTTTGTTTAAAAGACAAAGCTTTNTTCCCTAGTAGAAAGAGCAACAGGTTTTAAGATAGAAACAAATTATAAGTCACTGAAGAGCTGCTTATCTGATTTAATATACACTCGAAGTCTTAATGAGGCAGGACTTAGATTAGAAGGAGAAAGATCACACTTGGTGTTATTTCTTTCATCTGTTAGTTTTGTTTCTATTAAATCAATCTGGGAACTAAATTAAATATATGTTAAAGCAATTATGGATATTTCTTCCAGAAATCCAACAGTCTTCACGAATACAAGGACATTTCCAAAATAATAACAACATAAATTGCTGAAGCATATGAACAGCTTTGTGGATTTATTTATATTTTTTTTACCCAAACAGAATGAAAGCAAGAATGTAACGAAAATCAACATGCTGAATATTTTTAACAATAGTCAGTTAAAAAAAACCCAAACTTTATATAAACCAAACCCATTGCTTTCAGTCAGGGCATTTCCCATAACAGCTTGCGCTAATTATTGGCACTTCAATTGCTTGAATTCCATCCCAAACCTTGTTGCTAAATTATTTAAAATATTCATGCTTATCCATCATCTTTTCAGGTGCTTAATAAATCAGTGCTGTCAGTAATCAACTACTTACAAAATGAAATGTAGCCCTCTGCTGTACAAAATAGACATAATGTGCCAATCACAGTCTAGTTAGTAACATTTCTCTTTATGATGTATATGTAATTGAGACAAATGATTTTCCAAACATAAGACCAAAAACCAAAGTACAAAATCAGACATTAATGTGATAAATTATTAAAAATTTAGTACAGAAAAATTGAAAGATATGAAAATTCTACCTTAGAATTAAGAAAACCAATTGAGACCAGATACCTGATCAGATGGCACCATTCTATTCAAAGCACTGCAATCTTTTAGAGCAGAGCGATCTTGGCTTTCAAATGCAATTAT
>VYZV01041196.1:4724-21569 GCA_013401275.1 Pandion haliaetus | reverse complement strand
TAGTAACACAGTATTTGGTGTCAATTAGCCTATGCAGTTAAGTTAAGCTGTTTTCTCAGTAGTGGACTTTGTTACAAACCACTGCAGAGTGGGGCTGCTGACATGGTCTTCCCTGGGTTGAAATGGTCTATATCCTCACCTGACTCCAAGACCTTGGCACCCTAGAAATCAGTAGGACAGTATACATGTGAGAAACTCATTCCTTAGACACCTGCACTTGAAGTAGTAGAAAGAGTTTTAAAGAAACTGTTCGTGGGCTGGTTCATCTGCCCCTTAAAGAAGCAGCAGTATGACAGCTTCTCTTTCTTGCCAGTGCCTTCAAAGAACATTTTTTAAATCTCTGTTCATCTTTGGGTACCCACCCTGGGGCTGATATAGCTGTTTAACTTAGTGCAGTTCATTATTTCTTACATATCAGTGATTGTTCATAAGTCCTATCCCAGGTACATTTGAGTCAAAACTCAGAAATGCCTGGAGAAATTTATAACCAACTGCTACCCAAATTATCAAATAGCCTTTCCTAGCCTACGATTTAGAAATTGCAGAAACTCCAGATTCCAATTTAGTGGAAACTTTGGGAAAAACCATGAGCTGATATGGACCCAAACCCAGAAGTTCAAATAATATATCTCTGTTCAATTAATATATCTCTGTTAATATAGGATGGGAAACAGAGTAATTGAACTATTTTGTTGTCATTGTGAAGTTATTAATACTACAAAACAAGCCAGCAGATTGTTTTTCTGATTCACTAGACAACTACATTCATTGCCATTCCTTGACATAAAGCAAAAAAAAAAAAAAAACATTTGGAAGATTTTCCTCCAGTAGAATTAAGGTATGCAATCATATGTTACCTTTACTGGACTCTGTGGTCAGCATACATGAAAGTAAATGAGCTACTCAATAAGATGGGAGCATGCATCTATCATTTCATAACTTTTTCACTCAGAAATCAGATGAGTGTTTTGAAAAAAACAAGATCACTTTTTTTTCCCTGCATTACTGTTCTTCTTGGCACCATCTATCAAACACTTTGGCCAAACCCCGAACTTAAACTGAGACATAGCTGGATTTAAGTCAGTGGAATAATGACATTTTATATCAGCTAGAAATCACTTTGTAGAAATCGGTCTGGCACTAGGAGGTAGCAGTGTTTGCCATCAGAAGCAGCAAAACAAAACGTATGAAATATACAGCTGTTATGTTATCTAATGACAAGATCTATTTATAGCTACTTGGCATAGTAACTAAGCTGATAAATTTCATTTTGCGTTGTAGAAGTAGCTGCATCATTCAAAACACATTTCATAGCCTGTTTGTCTTTGTTTCATAGCCTGAAATGTCTTTGTTTTCCAGTCTTTTGATCAGTACTAGGCAAAAGAAAGACGGAACCAATTTAGCTAGACTGGACAGAACCAGCATATCTGAGAAGTTGAAGGCTTGGCCACCTAACTGCAGAGCTCGGTTCTGATGAAAATGTGCAATGTAGCAAATTCATCTTCAATCAGCTCTGCCCCTTGTGCTTGCTTTTGTGCTCTCTCAGTCACATTCTTCGGGCTTTCTGAAACTGCATGCTCATCTATGTCTTCCTTTACCTCATTCATTGTGTACTTCTCTCCTTTTGTGCCATTCTGTCCTCTCTCTTCATTTAGTGGTTTCTAACTTCCACACCCACACCACCTCCCCAGTCGCCCCCACCTTTTTCAAGATCCAGTGTCCATGCAGAGAACAATGAAACATTTCAAGATCTGAAAAGAATTTAGTCTTGTAACCTGGCACTGAGATGAAAAAAAATTCTCCTAGGTATTACAAAGCAGTCCTTGAATCTAGCCCAAAATTTGTGGTTGAAAGAAATCAAGTGATTAAAACAAATCTAATGCTGATTGAAAAATTTTGAGTGATGCAGAATTTTCCATCCGAGGAAATGAAGTTCTGATGTATTTATGTTCCTGCTTTTAGGAATAGGGTCCAAGTTTATCATTAGTCACTCTAAAAGAGATTTATAAGCATATATGCCCAAGGTGATGAAAAAGCAATATATACTCACAAGTCTGGGCTTTTGCAAACACAAAAACCCTGGTGGACGAAACTTGCAAAAGGTCTTATTTGAAGGCTTAAAATAACTGGTGTAAAGTCTCCTTTACAGAACCTCCCTTTTTTTCTGAGCTTATTCAGGGAGATATTAAAACTCCAGAAGAGGTTTTTGGGTTCAAACAAAACCTTGTACTGCCAAGTTAAAGAAGCTGTATTAAGACAGGATTACACTTTCCTTGGAAAATTTATTATGCGAACTGTGTAATTGAAATAATCCCACTTTTTCTTTTTTAAGATTTTTATAGAAGAGACTTTTTTTACTTCTGTTTTCAAAGAAAAGCAGTTCTCTTTCTTTACATCTTTTTATTATATTCAGTGATATTTCTACTGGTTCTTGATACTTTTGTAAAAAGTTCTAGAGTTCTTCACAAGTAGCTTTTATTTTTTTTTATCTGCTTTGTTATGATACACGCATTTGTTTGCAAAGTAAGTACATATCTTAGTGAAACATTTAGAAGTCACTTTAAGATTCAACTTTTCCTCTTGGATATAATCTATACAGCTGTATGAATAGTGGGTTTAGAAATGTGGTGCAGTACATTTTTTCACAAACATCATTTTTTTTTAGTCCAAAAATGACTAAGAAAAATGGACATTCAGCTTTGCTTGGTATCTTAATTGTTTTAACACAGTTTTTCTTGAAAGAATTGGATAAATAGAAGTATGTTGTTTCCTAAAAAAATTTGAAATGTGGTGAAAATGGTGCCATGTGTGATACTATACTTCAATTTTCATCCCTCCCCCAGAATGTGTAGAAGAGGTATTTACATCCAGACTGTGCTTTTCCTCTGCAAAAGTAGAAACACAAACAGTAGAAAGTCCTTTCCTGTCACAGCCATATTCCAAGGTGAGATGTCATTTCTGGTACTGTTTGGGTTCGGTTCTCTCCTCAGATTTCAGGCTAATTGGAACCTCCAGGAACTACTCCTGCATGAAGGAGACAGGAAGGCCTAAAGAGCGAAGGCTGTGGATTGCCAGCACTGCTAACTCTACCAGCTTTGCAGAAAAGACATGCATGAGTGATTCTTGCCTATATGTGTACACAGATGCTTCAGTAATGTTTGTACTAGATACAAATGGAGAAAAACAAGACCTGTTGAAACTACATCTGAAGTGGATGTATTTCATCTCAGGACCAAAAGCCTGGAAAAGCAGCTCAAATACAAATATTACATAATCTCATAATTCTTTATAACTTTGTTATCCAGTATATTCTGTCACCCAGTAAAGACGTGTCAGCAAACATCTCTTAACTGCATTTAAAATTTCACCATCTTTCAAATTTATTCCATGTTTCAATTTCAAATCTATTTAGTATGCATTATTTTAAAATGCTTAGCTAAAGCATTATAGCAAAGTAAAGCAAGAATGACTGAAGAGAAAGAGTATAAGAAAACCAAGTAGCAGGCACAAAAAAAAAACTTCTTTCATCAAAAGCAAACACTGTATTTACAACAAACATTAGTGAAGATTTAAAAGGTAAGGTTCTGCGGTCTGAGTAGTGTAAATTATCATGTAGACTTTTAAGATACAAAAATGAAGAACAGAATAGTCTGCTCAGTGGTGTTGTTATGAGTCTAGGAAAGAATCATGTATTAAGAAAAATAATTCTTCAGGGCACTTAATATCCTTCCCCCTTGGTTTCTCCTTTACACTTTTAGTTCTTCTCCTACTCTCTTCTGCCAATACTACTACTTACTATTCAGCTTCACAAGCCAGCTTGAGTGATTTAACGGAAAAGCATAACAATAATATCTCTCATTTTCTACCTTTCCTAGCAGACACAAGGATTCTTTAAAGAAATATGGGTACATACTAGATACAGGTATTTAGGCCCCATTTTCACACTCGCTCGAATAGAGTTTAAGACCAGTTCAACATTGCTCTAAGAAATCTGATGAAAAAGTAAGTTAGACTTCTAAGTCACCTAGAAGCTTTTTTAATATTTTACCTGGTATTTAATTAAAATATCACAACCCAAGTAGAAAGCAAGACTTTGCTTCATTATGCTATGGCCTGGAGTGCATCTCTGAATGAATCAGCTCCAAGCTGTAATAGGAAAACATGTTTTTGAGACGAGCAAGCACACAGCTGCTTAACCATATGGAAGTGTAGCTGCATGAAGCTCTGTTAATATTCACTTCTCACCTCCTCACTTACATCCAAACGTGTTGCCCTGGACCAGGCTCCCACTTCCACCTTCACTCCCCTGCAGCGTCCTACTCCTACCATCCTTTTGTCCTCCTGTAATACCTCAGCTGTTCTGAGAGCTCTAGCAGGTCACCCAGCCACACGACCTTGAACACTGACAAGCATCCTGCCAAATATACCAAGTCTTGCACAGCTTATTTAGATGAACATTCTATGTCTCTGGTAACCAAATATACATGCATCACTTACTGGAAAAATCAGTCAAACAATTTCACGTCCTTTCCACACAGCTGGTATCCTGCAAAGTGACAGTATTGGTCTGCAGGGGATATATACTGCTTTTTCAGTCACTCGCTATGTGTAGGTTTATATATCAATATGATTTGATCCTCTTCATTCTTAAGTTTTCTGTAGCAAAACTTAAAAGGAAGATAGATGGGGCCCAGTGTACAGAATTCTACGCTTTGAAAAACTAGATCATAAATTAGGTATATGATAGCTAATGAAGAGCAAACCTATAAAAGAAGTTAAACAGCTAGAGTAATATCAGAAGCATATACATCTCTAAACCAATTTTCTTTACCTGATAAACTTACTGATAGGTTTCAAGTTGACAAAGAAATAATTTATGTACCACATACAAGGGCTGATTACTTTCTCTGTTGAATTTGTCAAGGATATAAGTAAATTCCCCATTTATTAGCACACAATCAGAGAGGGGAACTCTTTAGCACAGACCTCATTGCTTACTAGACCTGTTTTTCACCAGTTTGTTTTAAATAACTGACAAAAGAAGATTCCAGTTCTTCTCCCACGATGACAATAGTAACATGCTATAAGAGAGCAAGATACTCAAACATTCAGCATATGAAAATTTCCCTAAGGTGTGACTAACTAAATAGGTAGCTCCTTGAACCTCATCAAAATTCACATGGCTGCACTGAAATACAAAATCAGAGCCCACTACCAAGCATAGAGTCTCTACCCAACCATCACTGAAGAAAATGCATACTCAATTCTGTTGCTCATTCCCTGTGGGCTTCAGGCACTGCATCCCATCTGTGCTCTCATCATTTGTCTGTGAGCTGTGTTCTTAGGCTGGTATTCTGCTTTCACACCCCTCAAAGTGCCTGGAGGGTAAGGAGACACTTCATATGGAACATACAATTGCCTGTGTTCAGAAAAACAAACCGTGCCATTTAAACACCATTCTATGTTGCAGGCTGACCAAAGACACGTTGGCCTTTGAAAAGGTGAATCCAAACACTGCAGCACTCTCTCCAGGGTATTAAATTACTCTGTGTTAATACCATGCCCTAAACTGCAACAGGAGGAGGACACAGGCACAGCCTCATTTCCTTAGCGCTTCCTGCAGAGAACATGGCTAAGGACCCTGGAATACAATTCCCAAAAGGCATTGCCACGTTGCCAACAGAAGGAATTTGGAGAGATTGTTTTCTGAAACCAAGCACCTGAGCTTGCTGTTCACTAGATATGAATACCCACCTCAGTGCTCCTGATGCACTGAGGAAGAACTGTCATGATACCCCAAAGCAAAGGTACTTCACTTGTGCCCAGTTCATTTCAAGCTATTCAGGTATTGTGGGGGAAAAGAAAAGCTCATTCCTACCTGAGTTCCTGACACAACCTGGCCCCTAACCCAGAAACTACAATTAGTTGCTTCCATCATCTCTGTACACAATGTAAGTGCAGTAGGAAGAATAGGGTTTGCCCTTGCTCTCTCAATTTCTCTTCCATGCGGATTAATTTTCAAAGGAAACTCTGAATGTTTCAAGTAGCGTTGGGCTTTTCTTTAGCAGGTGCATGAAAATGAAGTGAGAGGCTTTAGGGAAGATGAGGAAATAAAGTAGTACTTTGAATGTTTCCTTTACTGTTAGATATCAGTAATGTTTATTCTAACGTATCACCTAATCTAAAGTCATGTCAATGGAAAGGCTTCATCAGAGACTGCAACAAATTGTTTACTCAATAAAGGTCATTCAATTGGTGCTGTTCATTATTTAGTTCCATTGTGAACATAAGCCCAGCTCTGCATTTTAACAATTTAAAGCTAGGTAGGGTTACTGTTTCCAGGACTAGTCTCATTGCCACACAGAATTCTAGTAAAATTGTTTTGAAGATGCAGTGTGAAATGTTTCTTCTGATTTAAAGGCAGTATGTTTTTTGACAGGTCTGAGCTATGCATTTCATGGCTTTATTTACCTCATTTAAGAATAAAGTGACTATTTGCTGTTTATAAATATGTTGAAAAAGTGTTTTATAGCATATTTTCTCTTTGAAGTCAATATAACAGGTCTTCAGAAAACAAGTAGAAAAATGCAGAAAAGACTTTGCCTGCTTTGTTTTTGTTAGAAACTGCTCTGGGGAGTTAGGACTCTCTTCTCATGGCCGCTTGCTTTCTTTGTGCAGAGCAGAAGCTTTATAAAAAGAAGTTTAGCCCTTGTGACTGCAAAGACAGCTTTCTCATGTACTTGAGATACCAGCAGGCATTAAGGATTGTACCTCACACCAAGCACTTTGCATTATCTTCTCCCAGTGATTTGTAGCACCTGTGCTCTTCTTCCTACCACACAGAAGGTAAGAGAGACTGCAGTCTTCCAGTTGCCAGAAGATACTTTCATCTATGTTGACCCCAAGCCAAAAAGATTTCTCTTATCTTTTTCCCTTTCCTTTACCATACGTGACGTCTCCCCACACTGAACAGTTGTGGTTTCAAAAAAAAAAAAAAAAAAAAAGAGAGACAGAAGATTGAATTAGGAGCTAAGGAGATAAAGCACAGGCAGCAGTCAGACTTGTGGCACAGAGCAATACCTGAAGGACTGCAGAAAAATGTCTGGCTGTTGCAACACTTGTACTTGAGTAGCAGGAGTGAAGAGATCCTGCTAGTAGCTATCTGGTTGTCTTACTATTCCTTTGGCATGCACTGAAAGATGGTGAAAGGTGGAATGGGATGGCAATGAAGCCTGGGAGGGAGAAAAAAATGAGTTTGTGGAAGGAAAAGGGCAGCATGGCAAACAACTTTTCAGAAATGAAGTAACAATTATGCAGTATGTCCCTTCTTTTGAAGTCCTCAAGATATTTTCAGTAATGTCTACTTGTAGTGTGTTAGGCAATTGTGAAATGCCTCTACGTGTACTGCAGGGAAGCTGTGGCTCCAGGTACAGAGCACATAAAAATACTATTGCTATGTAAAAATGGAGTTGTCATGTTTCCCGGACACAAGTACTACGGACACACTGCAACTTGTAGAGTGTGCTCTGTAAATCCAGTATATCTCATATGGATCAGATCCATTGCACTTGAGCAGATAGATAGAATCATAAAATCGTTTAGGTTGGAATAAGACCCTTAAGATCATCAAGTCCAACTGTTAACTGAGCACTGCCAAGTCCACCACTAGACAATGTCCCTAAGCACCACATCCACAGGTCTTTTAAATACCCCCAGGGACGGCCACTCAACCCCTTCCCTGAGCAGCCTGTTCCAATGCTTGATAAACCTTTCGGTGAAGAAATTTTTCCTAATATCCAACCTAAACCTCCTCTGGTGCAACTTCAGGCCATTTCCTCTCATCCTATCACTTGTTACTTGGGAGAAGAGACCAATACCCACCTTGCTACAACCTCCTTTCAGGTAGCTGTAGGGAGCAGTAAGGTCTCCTAGTTCTCCAGGCTAAACAACCCCAGTTCCTTCAGCCGCTCCTCATAAGACTTGTGCTCTAGACCCTTCACCAGCTTCATTGCCCTTCTCTGGACATGCTCCAGCACCTCAATGTCTCTCTTGCAGTGAGGGGCCCAAAACTGATAATCTGTACAACGGATGTATGTTGAGTTGACACTTCCTACAACATCAAACTCAGTGCGCAGGCACAGTGGAGCTGAATTAGCGTGTGCACAGTGGGCAATCTTCAGCATGTCTTGCTGTACAACAACCAGTCAGACCTACCTGATAAGAACTTGTACCATTTGACACTGTGGACACACTCCCCAGTCCCAGACTTCCAGACACTCACAAGATCACAACCACATTTCCTATCCAATAATGAATATGCTCTGTTTCCAGATACATACACATATTCACAACTCATGAACTGAAGCCACTCCAAATGTGGAGACACAAGGTACCAATTAACATACCACAAAAAACTCCACAAGTGCACATTTCTGCTGTATGCACTACAGACAAGTCTTTTTTCCTTCCTCCCATTCTCTCTGGTCACAGTTCATTGCTACAAAACTCCTGAAGGAAGATGAGTTGTGGCATGAACCTGAAACGTAATCACAGACCTTTACACCTTCAATCTAATGTACTCCCAGAAGAGTTACTGTAATGGCATGCCTCACATGTTTCAGAGAAAAATTAACTAGACCTTTTGCCGTATTATAGACCATTGGTCTAATTTCAGCAATGCCACAACATAGCTTCAGTGTGTTTAAATAAGCTGTAACTTAATTTAATATATATCTGACCACAAAGCCTTTCTCATTCGAGTCACATTTAAAAAATGACATATGTTTAAAGGAGTATATGCAGCTCTGCTGTTCTCCAGCCATTCCTATTATGCAATGGTTATCTAATCTCTCTGTGTGCCGGGCAGTTCTAGCCTCAGGACATTCAGAATCTGCTGCAGTTATAAAAAGAAAAACATCATTTGGTTTCAATACACATCTCATATATAGAATTTAAACACAATAAACAATGAAGTGCTAAAAAGAACCTGATAGCCCAATAGCCCAAGAAATTTTTTAGGAAACTATATAAACTGACTCCACAAATATGCCACATAATGGTTTAGAGATAAAATTCTACATCATGTCGTCGTCAGATTCAGCTCATACATGCAGAATTAATGTAGCACAAAAGTAACTACATGCTCTTTCTAATAACATGACCTCTACCTAAGATTCTTCATTCACTTCAGCAATTTCCACACTATCCAGATTAATTTCTTGAAATGATACCCTGTTCAGCAGGACAAATAAAAAAATATAGCAGCACCCCTAAACAGTGAGCACTTCTAGCTACACAATTAAACCTGGAGGGATCAATAGAAAACTAAAGGAACTTAGTATTTAATTTCCAGCTAGATGAGAAGGACCCTCCTGTGGAAGGCAGGAGTTCAGAGCATCTAAGCCTTTACAGGGACCCATTCAGAGCTGAAATTAAGAGTTTCAAATGTACATGCTAATAACTTCTGGGAAGCTTTCTAGTATTTAACTTCTTAAAGCTGAGATTCAACATCCCACATGCCATGCTTCTGTTGGCACTTCTACCACTAGCCTAGCAACATGGGGATTTCTGAACAACCTTTTTCTCACACGATATGAACATAATTTCTTCTGCATTTGATCCAGGCAGGAAAAAAAATCTACGTGACTGTCCTTGTAACTCCTAAAAGCAAAATTGGTTGTGCACGAAAATAAAAGAGTGACACCAACCACAAGTAAAAATGGCAGGAAGGGATTAGCCCCTTGGATATCAAAGTAAATACTGACACGATTACAGATTAGGCATGATTAAGGACATGGCTAAATTGATATCTTAGTGAACTGCAGCCATTTGCATCATTGAATAAAGGTTGTTCTAGAAAGACACTTAGGTATGGCATCTTCTAGTACTGTCACACCAATCTCTTAAGCCTCTTGCCCTCATGGTGCAATCCATGACTTTAAATGTCTGACTTCTCTAGACACTACAGAGGGAGAGTCACACTTGACGACACACAGAATACTGAAGAATGGAGATGATAGCTACCTAAGGGAATGACGGAGAATGGCTAAGTTTTATACCTGATCACTCTTGAGATACCAGGTGCTTCCCTGTATCAGACATCTAAAATGATGTAAGAGTTCATTTCAACCTCATCTGGGTATACTTGAGTACATCTGAAGACATAAGACTTTTTTTTTTTTAGCTTGCTAGAAGAGAGGAGGAGTCCTAATCACCGAATTAGAGAATCTTGATCCTTATAGTTCTTTCTCTCTGGCCCCATAAACCATGTACTCTCTGCTGTATGACATACTAGTTCTCCCCAGACAGTTGGAGGTCCGAGCCCAGTCCTCCCTACAGCCTCTTGGTCAGGGCACCCTTCTCTGGAATAAAAGATTCAGGATCTAATTGCTGTAGGCTAAAGAAGCCAGTGAACCCACTCAGGTATGAAGCTCTTGGATGGGGTAGCAGCACCATTTCCACATGTGTTTTTGAAGAAAATTTGGTCAGATTTAGGATGCCTGATTTGCAAATCCAGATCAGGATAAGCTATTGGAACACTCGGCTCTGCCAAGAAGGCAGATGTTCTGGGTATGAACAATACAAGATGAAAGTACTCAGGAAATTTCCCTTGGGTCCTATTGAATTTCACATTCCCACTAGCACAGGAAGGTTTTGCAAAGAGCACTTTTAAGTGATCTTAGAAATTAATAGGTGCAATCTTCAGCATATTTCTTCTATATTCATCCCTTGTTATGCAACATTGTAGTTTTGTGGCTCTAGGCTGAAGCAATAAAGAGCACAGCAACAGCAATTGCTTGTCATTAATATCTCTCAGGTTTGCTGTCTATTGGGTCACCTCACTTTCACTCCACTTTTCTGGTGAACAAGATTAGTTGTTCCTCAGCATTGTGACCACACACAGTATCAATCCAATTGGCCTGGAATGAAATGACCATGAGAGTGCAAAATCTCAGACGTCCTTCTCAGTTCAGTGACGATTTAGTGACGATAAAATGGATGTTCAAGAGCCTTCTTCTTGCTAGGATTGTAACTCACTGTGGAATTTTCAGTTAAAACTCAGTTCGGACTTACGAGAAACTAAGTTCGCTTCAAAGCCTCTTTTGAACTTTTAATGGAGAAATGTCACCGAGTGACTTGCCATAAAGAGTAAAGAAGTTTATCCTGTCTGACATACTGAAGCCATGAAGGTGAAAAGTTTGGTTCTGATTATGAATTGCATTGTTCTGAACCCATTTCCTATAGATTATGTTGAAACATTTAATGAGTCCTTGCATTACAAGTTACAATCATAAATATGGCTAAAGTAATAGATTGGTGTGGAGGCAGAAGATACCTTTCCAGTGCTTTCAGACTACTATTTCCATTCTAAGTAGCGGACTGTAATGACCTTTCTACATAAGGGTATCTAATTCCTTCATCAAAAATCAGAGCACCTACAAGCTATTTAAGATTGCAAAGTCAAGCCCTATTTATAATGAAATCAATACAAAACTATCTATGAATTTAATGGAAGCAGTATATGGCTTTCAAAACTAGTTAGTACTGGGCTTTTCAGATAACATTACCTATGACTGATAGGCAAACCACTACATAAAAACTTCAGCTGTTTTTTATCTAAGTGTCTCCTCTTTGTTTTGTCTTGAAACATCTTCCAAAACTGTCTCAATTCTATAAGAAGCTTGATTATAGCTAGAAGCATGTAACTTCTAATACTTTCTTAACTCCTGTGTATGTGATTTCTTTCCTTTTCTGCCACCTCCTCCTACAACCCCGTTTTCCTGAGGTCTTGCTGTCCTCTAGTGGTGAAGGGCTATGACATGTAAAGTTACAGGAGCATTTAAAAGTAGATGTCCTCTCCTTCATTATGATTTTCATCATCTCTGCTCCAGGTAATTTTCAGGTCTCTCAGCAAATGGATTCGTGAAAGAAGCTGATGATCTCAGCTTGAGAGACTGTAATAAAGTTACTGAGTGAAACATAGTAAGTTCAATAGCTATTTGAACTTAGAACTCTGCCCCAAGGTTGAATTTGTTAGGCAGTTTATAATTAGCCACCTGTATGTTGTATTATTTTTAGCTTGAAAAGAAAAAGCAGATGCATTAGAGACTCCCACAAACATGCCTATAAAAATAAATTATCTTAAGGCTTTAGATGGGATTTTCAGCACATTTCTTTAGACTTCAATTGTACAGTCCTACTTCTAAAACTTAAGTTTATGACAAAGTCTTGCTTATGAATGTAAACTCCTAACTTGTTGAGCTAATGATGACCTGTAATCAGTTTCTTAGTTACTCTGTCTCCTATACTCACTCATGACACCTCAAATTACTTGAACGCCAGTTACGCAATTTCATGTCAGGTCACAGAAAGACGGCAAGGTGTAAGCCAGTCATAATGATGGATACAGCCCCAGCCATGCTGGGTCATATGAAAAAGGGAAGAAGACCTCTACTTCCCCACCACATAGCAGACATTCCCTCGGCTCCACACAGCTCCAGAACCCTACACACCAGTCACAGTGGCTGGTGCATCATGGAACTGCTGCCACTTAGCATGAAGGTCTCAGAGGAGGACACAGAGGCAGATGCCTTTCATGCTGATGAACGAAATGCAGGTGTCACAACAGGGCAGAGATAACAAAGTAATTCTCATGCTCAGAGCTAAGATCTGGCAGATTCAGGCTTTTATGGAACAACTAGAGTACCAGATTCAAAGCAGATAACCCCAACTGAAAAATTCCCCTGATTTCATTGTGTTTTACATCAGGCCTCATGTTATATAAAAGAAAGAAGCTGAGGAAGAGGATCAGTCATTTGGCTTATTCAGGCTTGCACTTCCTGCACAGTGTAGAGTACTGGGGAAGAACAGCCCGATAGCAAGCAAGCTTTTAGAGAAAGGTCTTCATCGTCACTAAAAAGAGGGAAGTAGAATCATATATAATCCAGGGCAAAATGAATCTTTCAAAAATTACCATACTACATCTTTTCACTGCATGTCCTCAACAGAACTCACTTAATCATGTTCCATCAGTCACAGATATTTTTGCATAATGAATGGGATCATAAAAAATTGTCAACTTGATTCAGTGCAGGCACAAAAAATTTAATAGTGATTTATGAAGGGCTTCTAACACACTTTGCTTATGCCTGTGGTATATAGCCTTAAAAGTCACTCCTGCATCTGAGTTAACAAAAAGGATGTTGTGTAGAAGTTTGGTCAGCTGACTTTCATTTAAAGCATCTTCTGCTTTCAGGTCATTATTAACATTCATTCTAATCATAACAACTTTTATTTTTAATGGGTAGTCAATCTGTGGCAACCCATCATCTTAAAAATCTTTCTCAGCTTCCTCTTATCTTGTCATATCCTGACCTTGTACACTAAATTTTACAGGAATGCATAGGCAATAACATATCAAATATATATTTTTATAAAATGAACATCTGCTAACTTGAAGATGAACCTAGTAACGCATGTAAAAAACCAACCTTCTTTCAGAGGGCCAGTTCCTGCAGCTGTACTTTTCTCTACAGGACAGATCCTTAGATCCATAGATTTTGTTTGTTAACAGTCACCAAGGACTCCTAAAATGAAATAAAGACAAGAGTAAGAAACTTCAACAATAAATCGTGTAGTAATATAGTGGATACATCAAAGATGAAAGCAATACCCCTAAAGATGCCACATAAATGTTTTTAAACTGTGGCCCAGCAGATTTTAAGTAACAGTAAAGAAAGCATTTAGAACGTTTGCACAAAATTGTCTATCCCATAAAGCATGAAAATCCATGAGCTTCTAAGTAACACACACAACAAAAAAACCCATAGTCTCAGCAGGAGGAGAACATTGGCAGAGTAGTTGTTCCATCGTGGATCAGGAGTATAGATTGCATACTGACCCCAAAGGGATATGTGGAAGAGCAAATTTGTCAGAGGACCAGCCAATATACTGTATTGCTCATTACATGGATTCAGGGATGGAGAGCAGTCTGGTTCTGTTACAGCTGAAGTCATGAAGGAGCTTTACAAAGTACAGGTCCTCATCTGAACAAATGTACCTTCACTGTCTCTGGCTGAGGTAGAGCTAATTTTCTTCACAGCAGTCTGTGTGGTGCTGTGTTTTAGATGTGTGACTGAAACAGTGTTGCTAACACACCAATGTTTTAGCTGTTGCAGAGCAGTGCACAGAGCAGTGCTCGCATACTGTCAGGGCCCTCTCGGCTTCTCACTCTGCCCGCTAGTAAGTAGGCTGGGGTGCAAAATGGTTTGGGAGGGGATACAGCCAGGACAGCTGACCCAAACTAAGCAAGGGGTATTCTGTGCCATATAATGTGATGCTCAGCAATAAAACGTGGGGGTCATCTTTCCAAAGTAGCTGTTCCCCAGAGTCTGGCTGGGCATCGGTCTGCAGGGAGGAGGTGGTGATTGACTGCCTCTGCATCACTTATTGTTGGGGTTTTTTTTCCTTTTTTCTCTTTTCTTCACTAATTAAATTGTCTTTCTCTTGACCCACAAGTTTTTTCTCACTTTTGCTCTTCCAATTCTCTTCCCCATCCCACTGGGCTGGGGTGGTAAGTGAATGACTGGTGGGTGCTTAGTCCGTGGCCTGGGTTAAGCCACCACATTTCACACATGGATTGTCTTAATAACCTTTCTACATCAGGTAAATAATAGCAATGATAAACATGAAGCTGCTCAAGCATCCCAAATGTCTTCACTGACTGGTGAACTGGGCGGGAACTTTATGGCACAATTCTCCCAGCATCAATGTCCTCAAAGGTCTAAGGATTGAGCTGCTCTAGCTGAAGCTTAAAAAAAGTAATGTAACATGACAAAGCAATTTTTAAAGAACTTGGTATGATATTTTCGCCACGATCGATTTTCTGGGTCAATTCATTTTTGAAAGTTAAGACAGCTCATCCTCACATATTCTGAGACACTGCTTCCAACATCTATGCAATGAACTGTTGGATTTCTTCCTGAATTGTCCTAATCGGTGATTTAAAGCAATCTTTGCTAGTTTACAAATTAGATGTTGAAGCAAGCTATTCTAATCTCTAAACATTAGGAAAACCAATCCATGAAGCAACAGGGAAGCAGTATAATTTTTCTGTTGAGAAAGGGTTGTGTTAATATGGTCTCTACTATCCATAAAAATTCTGTAATGCACCCAGAGGCAGCATTAGAGAAACAGCATTTACAGTTCTTACAATCCATTTGTTAATGTCAAGTGGATTTTTAGAAGGAATTCAGTAGCTCTTACAATACTACACTCCTTATTCTAGGCTTAAAGCTTGGAAATTTTGACTTTCACGAACTCAGAATATGAGAACAATTCAGCTGAAGCACCAGCATGAACGTATTTTTAATTATTCCCAGAGCTCAAACAGCAGTGAAATACAGAGACAGCCTGACACCAACATGCAAATGAAGAAATCAAGAGTCTTGCTTTGTTACAGAATTACAGGCTCATTTGCTGAATCACCTAATACTGTGCAGGCTATGTTATTGTCAATATTAGGGAAAACATAGTAGCACCCTTCCTCTTCCCACAATTGTCACATATTCTGTACCTGTCTTTCTCACTGAAGTGCAGTTTAAATGGAATAGATCACCAACAGAACCATAAATGATATTCAGACAAGAAATTATTTTTTCCTCATGAAAATGAAGGGGTAAAGTTAGGGCAAACAGCACATATTCCCAAAACCGAGTTTTTACTCAGGGAAATAAAACAACACCTTTTCTCTGTTGTACACAAAAGTAATTTTCCCCTTCAATAGATTTTGAAATTCAGGGATATTTCACTGGAAAGACATTTCTAAGATTTTTTTTTTTTTTTCCCTAGTGTTAAGGGCAAATGGCTACCCCTGTCATGGCTAACAAACCTGGCACATGTGAGGCAAAACCTGCTTTAAAGTAGTGACATTTTTGTTATTCATGCCAACAGTAGGGCAGGTTCTGAGATTTGGGAACAAATGGATATTCTCCTCAGCTTCGGGGATCTGTTCCTGTGAAATCCCCAAGACAGGTGAAGGAACCAGACAGGGTTTTTTGAAGAGGCAGAGTGTGAGACAGCATTATGATAATTTAAAGGGCAGATAATCTATGACTGCCTTATTCCTGAAAGGGAAGGTCTTCAAACAGAGAATTCACCAGTTTCAGACGAGGCCGCGAGGCAGCACAAGGTGCAGGCACTGAACTCAGGCATGACAAGGCACCATCACCCAGCACTTACTTCTTGGTGTACCCACTACCATCTCTTCTCAGGTCGTCTTCTTTGGAGTGTGCCAACTGGTCTCAAATGTCACAAAACGGTGAGAGAGAGAATTCCCCCACAAGGTCTCTACCACACGAAAGCTTGTGGCACAACCTGCACGCCTCCAGCCGAGGAGAACCGGGTGTTATAAACGTGTAGACCAGCCCGGGGTGCCGCACAGCCTGCAGGCTTCGGGGAAGGTGACGGACCCTGTCGGGCCCTGCTCTCTGTAGAGAAAAGGGACGCTTTTTTTGGCTGAGGCTGTCCGGCCAGGCGGCAGAGCCCGGCGGGGCTGGCGGCTCCCCGGCACACGCTGAGGTGCTGCCAGTGGGAACGGGAGGGTTTGCCGCGCCCTCGCGTTAGCTCCCGCTTTCAAAAGCAAAAACCTAAAACCCTCTCGCTTTTCCTCAGAGGAGCAGATTCCCGCCTTCCGGCCGCCGCCTCCAGGCACCTCCCACCCGCCGCGGCTCCGCCTTTCTCCGGTCCTCAGGGGCGGCTCCAGCAGAGCGCTTCTCGGGAGGGGGCCGCCGTGGGACGGAGCGGGAGAGGGAGGGAGAGAGGCGGGCCGCCCGGGGGCGTCCTCCC
>VYZV01041190.1:36891-52209 GCA_013401275.1 Pandion haliaetus | reverse complement strand
TTCAGGAATAGATGCCACTTGCCATTTGGAGGGGGAAAATGCAAGAGCAGGATAGCTTTTGAACCTTGGTCCACGTTACTGAAGACCACCCTGTTATTAATGCAGTTGTAAAGGGATCATTTCAAGATGAGTAGTGATACTGCTTACCATATCATTCTTCTGCTTGCTGTTTGCTGGAATAAGTTGTGTGTCTTATTCAGCCTAAATGTCTACAGCCAGGAAGACCATTGACTTAGTTTCAGTAATGAAGACAGGGAAGAAGAAACAGCACTTCTGAGCGTGTAGTGCCTTATAAACAACTCAGGGTCTGTACGGCTAGAAGCCTTTCACATGAGTAGAGCAATAGACAGTACAGCATAGAAAAACACAATATGAACCAGTACTGTTTAGACCAATAAACAAAGTGAGGCATGCAAGGGCATGACCTTGTGTTGAGTAACCTACTCTTTATGCAAGTAATTTTCATTAAAGTAAGCTAGTGAATACAGGAAATTATTTCTGTAAATATTCATTTAAATTTTTTAATTAATTCACTTTAGCATTGTAGTTCTTGGTTGTGTTTGTCTATGAATATTCTAGTGAACTAGAATTAGAGTGCAGGATTGTACTTATTTGGTTAGGTAGCTATTTTTAAGAAATAGTTCATTTAAAGGAAATGCTGGAGAATGTTTAGGGAAGATGTGTCTTGTACCTGTAAATAACACTAGTCATGGCAATTCAAATACATTACAGTTGGAAACCTCATCAGGTGCAGATAAATGGAAAACAAACAAAAAACATGTCCTAGCAACCAGATCTCTCCTTTTAAAATGCAAGGATAGTAATGCTGTTCTTTAGTACCATCTCTCCTCCTCTGAGCTGTTGTCTGGAATTAAGCTGAAGCAGCCCCAGAGACTTTATTTCTGTGGCCCCCAGTCAGTCTTTTACTTATTATTTCCTTGGAGTGAGAGGGAAGATAATATTTTCCCCCATGTTTCTGTTCTCTTCTTACCATATTCATTCATTTTACTCAAAGAGTTTGCAATTGTTCCCATTTCATACTGCTCCAAGTGGGGAACAACCTTCTAATGAGTGCATATGAAGGGCAAGAATCTTTGGGTCTCCTTTCCACTTACAGTCTCCTCAGAAGTCCCATCATAAAATCATGTATACCGCTTCACCAAGTTGGTGAAAATGAATTTTCTCTATGATTTTTATGACATAAAGATTAAAGAAATGAAAATACTCTGGCCATCCTGCATCTCTCATATCTGGGCCACCAACAGTTAAGATGAAGATAAATGAAAAATTAGTTCTTTAAAAATGTAGTCATTACACAAAATCTTTTTTTGTTTCAGGGTTTCTTTTTTTTTTTAGCTGTGTTGCTATCCTTTTTCACTGCTGCCTCCATATGGACTCTGATGAATTATATAATTAGTTGTGCACTAGACCAATTAGAAACTTTTGTTTCCCCTACTTTCAGGTACTTCTGATAATTTTACTTTATATCTAATTGCATGTGGGACTCCTGCATACTATAATAGAATGCTCCAGGAAGAGTTTTGCTAATAGTAGGTTGTAAATTTTAAAGTTTTTCCAGCAATACAAAGTCTGCATTGCATTCCTAGAAGTAGGTCATGGATAAAACTAAGTCTACCCTTCAAGCTACTCCTCCTTTTCCTTGTAGGAGACATGATCTGTTGCCTACAGAACTCAAATTATCTGTGAGATAGTAGAGAAAAGAGGAAGGAAAGCAAAAAAAATAAAGTAGGGAAAAAAATCATAAGACAGAGAAGCAGCAGAGAGGTAGAACATGAGCTTACAATTTCTGATGCATCCCTGAAGAGTATCAACTTTCTCAGGCATCACTGTCTTTCACCATTTCCTGTTAATGCCTCTGCCTGTTCCCCCTTTCTTTGGGAGACATTTTCACTTTTGTGGTGAACGGAAGAAGTAATCTCTTCCTTGTTCAGAGTGGTAGGTTGTGTTTGTGACATCCATCTGAAGGCCCGTTTCATATTGCTCCATAATAAGGAAAGAGCAGAGCAGAAAAATACAAAAACAACAGGAAAAGAGATGAGTGATAGAAAAAATGATGAGTCAAGCTGAATGGGAGAATATCCTTTTCAGATGTAGACAAGAGATTGATTATATGTGGTAAAGATGAGATATCAGTGCATCCAAGAGAAAGCAGGAAAAATGATACCATCTGGCAACATCATGATTGGAACAACGGAATGAAGAAGTAATAAGATGGGATCAAGAAGTGGAACTATGTGACTTTATTACTGCTTGACTGAATTGGGAGAAAAGACCTTTACTCTGGAAATTGCCAGGAATATCTGCAAACAGCTGAAAATTACTAGGAAACACAAAATTACTAGGAAAATGTTAAACAAAACCAAGGTAAAAGAAAAGATATCTTTGGATCCAGTCACCTCCCTGCCCTACTAACAAATGAACTCTTGTTGTCCTCCAAGTCTGATTTTCAGGTAGTGCAGAAAACAGTTTTTGACTTCTTGTAGCAAAAATGGTGAAATCCTGGGTCCACTGAAATTCAAGGGGAGGTCTGTCGTATAATTACAACCCAGGGATATGAGTTCACCCAGTGTATCGAATATTTGCCTTTATACTTTGCTGTATTTCAACATTTTTCTTCTGTGCCTCTTCTATTAAGAGAAATTTCTTGGACAATTACTTGAGCAGTACATATTTTTGTTCTTCCAAGTATCCATTATATACCACCTATGGCCTTGAGTTAATAAGGATGTTTTAAGAGGCAGGGGAAAGAGTGAGACTGTAAGTATAAAAAGATGTAGAAAGGGTAACACTAGGCAGAGGAGCATGTTGTCTGTGAATTAAATAGAATACATACACTATAATGCAACACGGCAAACTTTGCTTGCATTTTTGGGAAGAGAAAAGAAGATAGGTTAACTGATGAAAGAAGTGTTTCTCTTTCTAATATACCAACTATACAGAGGAATAAAGAATATTAATGTAGCCCACTGAGATCAAGGAAACTCTACATTGGCATTACCTGACATACCCAAATAAAAATTACTTTGTTTCTCATGCTGGAAATAAGTTAAAATCCATGAAGTACAAAAAAGTGGACTCTTGCAATGAGATAGGTATACTTATTTCTTCCTATAGAATTTAAATATCAGGTTAATTAATATAGAACCACAGATCTAATGGTAAGGGCCTGCAATAAATTTTCAGGTTGGCTATCTCAAGATCTCATAAAACTTGTCCTAGATTCTTATTCAGAAATATTGCCATAAATTTGGATTCTGTCAATCTTATTCAGAGTCATTCCTATAATTTCATAGATTTTTATGAAATTCGTAACAAGCACAATTCATACTTAGTGAGAACAGCAAATTGATTCCTTTATTTGAAGAATCCCCCTTAGTGACATTTTTTTTACACAATGTAGTGCTGGATCACAGTTAATTATGACCACCTAAATGCTTGCTTGCTTTCAATGGCTGCATATGGAGTGTTTTATAGTTGACCTGACCCCAGGAATAGTACAGGGATGGAACTGTGTGCATGGCTAGCACACATCTCACCCCTCATCTTGCTCACTCTTTGAAGCCGTGTATATGATGCTTTATATCAGTATGGTGATACCTATATTGTGGAGCACTTGAACTGATTGATTTTTTATTATGGCAGAGGCAAAGCATCCTCTTGCCAGATTCCATTTTCTTGCTTTCTTCTCCAAGGATGTATAAGATAAACAGTATCTGCCCACACTTTCACCTCTGGGTTAATGTTGTGTAACTCCCCCGCCCCCAGATGTTAACTCCCAGGTAGGCACCAATAGTCTGAGGATGATTTGTGTTTACCTGATTTTAGATTTCAGCTGTGGAAGCCTCTTCTTTCACAGTCCTTTTGACTTTACTTGGGGATCCGAATGTATTTTTTGCCTAAATCAACGGTTGCTGTGACAATATAGTTGGCAAATTATGCAATCTGAAAACAAATTTTAAACTGTAGATACAACATAGCAGTTAAATGCCATTGTTAAGAAGTGTTTAAAATCTCTGAAATGTGTTTACAAGTGAAAGATTATTTTTATGAAATGTATTAGGCTTGTGTATGACAGAAGCAGAATAATACCAGATTAGAAAATATTCAGAATAATGCAAGAAATACGCTGTAGAAAAATTTATCTCTGATTCTTTATGAGTGATGTGTAGAAGTCCTGTCTGCCCTTACAACTCAGAAACATTAAACATGATTCATAAAATTCAAGCAAATATAAATTTGTGCCTCATTTACTGATACTGGATGTAAATTTGTTAGGGAAAAATTCTTATTTTATCCACCTGTTTTCCAGGGAGCAACAAGAGCCTGACTGGTCCATTGAATATGGTGAGCCAAGAGCTGAGAGCAAGTACAGCATTGGCAGGGTGGTACCCTCTCTGACGAAGGCACAGCCCTACAGCATCAAGGTAGGGTGATGAGAGGGATAGGCTCCATCAGCAGTCCCAGATAAGATGAGATAATAAGTCAAGTCCAGGGTGAGCCCAGGGATCCCCTCAGGAGTGACAGGAGACAGGGCTGTAAGCAAGGTTACTACAGCATAGCTGCAAGATCAATCCAGAAACCCCACAAACCAGGACAGCAGGAGGCAGGTCTGGGCTCAGGAACACCCACAATGTAGCTCAGGGCAGGTCTGGGTGTCCATGCATGAGCTTGAATGAAACCCCTGTGGCCATGGGCAGAGCAGGTGGGTGAAGGTCCAGGTTAGGCTGCTTAGGGTAGCCAAAGCCTATTAATGCACTAAGGGCCCTGACAGTATAAATCCAAAGTAATCCCATTGACTTCAAAGCATAAGCAATGGAATTTACAGTAATCAGTCTCTCTCAGTCAAGCTTTCAAGATCACTATGTGCTAAGAAATGGTTTAGAAAAATAATGAGTCATTTAATAAATATTTATGTTGCTCCTTGTGTGAAATAATTCTTATTGATGGACTCTGAACATTAAAACATCCACTGGATGTTTAAAACAGATTAAATGATCAAATTAGGTTAATATTAGCATTGCTACAACATGTAAATTTGTGATATTTGTGAAGCCATGTTTTACTCCCATTAATCTATATTTCATAAAAATTCAGACACATCTTATTCCTAACAAGACTTTAATTGATTCCTGTTCCAAATTAAAATATATAAAATATAATTCATTTTAGATATAAAGGCCACATTTGCACACATTTGAAGGGGTCTAACTGTGCAGATTGATGCTTGGTGCAATTTACAATGGCAAGTGAGATTCATTAAACACTGCTTTTAGAAGTCAATGAGTTAAGTACTTACTCTAGTGGGTTCTTTTTAAAATCTCTCTACATTTTACTCACCTTAACTATCTTTATTAGACCAGTCCCTTCAAGTCTAATCTTTATAATGTCATTCAAAAACCTGTTATATTCTGTGCATGCCCTGTTAATTCTCTAACGTGCTTCTGACAATATTTTCTTTTGTTGCTTTTCAGTGCTTACCCATCCTTTTTCTTTGATAGAACATTATCCAAGGCTTGCTCTCTGTCCCCGACAGAAGCCGTGCAAGTTTGACATGCTGACTAATTTCAGAAATTTAACCAAGCATTGAAGCTACAATAGAACATGGATAATGGCTGAGAGTGATTGAGACTGATTAATACACATACTGCAGCGCTGAAATGACAGTCACCCACTCAGTCTGATTGTATGGTTTGGGCCTTAGGGCAGTCATGCTATACTTGCTTGGTTGGTGCCACTGCTAGGTAGATTTTGAACATTTGTTGCAACAGACTTTACTCATTGTTTCACGTAATAAGTTTCCTGTCTTCCAATATAATTTACATTTTATAATCCCCAACACATACCTTGCAAAAAGTAACTTATGGGATATTTTTCAATCAAGGATATTTTCTGGTTCAGACTCACTGTTGTATGTTACAAAGCATATGCTTTTCAAAATGTTCTCAGGATAATTTATACAATTGCAAATAACTAAGTCCACTAGAGGGCAACAACATTGCTAATCTAGCTAAAATAACAACATTCAAGTTGATTAAAATATTGAAGTGAGTAGGAAAGGCAAAGGAAATCATGTAAGTGACAGGGTATTTGTACTGACTCCAGACTGGGAACATACTCATCCTGCTTCTTTGATTCTCCTATTTCAGGCATACAAGCTAACACCCAGGGCAGAGATCTTCAGATGCACTGACTATCTATTCCATGAGGAGAAAAGGGAATGTCAAAAGGACAATGTTCTAAGTAAAGGACTTCAGGAATCCTATTTTCTCAGTGTAATGTAACCTGAGCTGTAGCCCTTCAGTCCTTAGCCCAAACATTAACCAAATGTTCTACTAGTTAAAATGTCCCTTACTTATATGAAGAGGTTGGGAAAGTAAAATAGTTGTCAAACCATCACCAGTGTCAGCCTTATTTAGAAAATCCCTTCCTGACCTGCAAAGTACCAATCAGAAAGACTTAGCAGTGTCTTTAAAAAGCTATTCTTTAGGAGTACATACCAACCCTTACAGTATGAGAAGGAAAACGTGAGTAAAGAATGGTAGAAGAGATAGAAGGGTAGTTAGGAGTCTCTTTCTAAAATGTTTTGGCTGGAAGGAATGGCAGAAACAATATTCCTGAAGGGGAGAGGCTGAGACCATATTACCCTATGTCCACTCATCTTCCTGACCTCATTCCTCAGAGCTTTGCTGGGGCTATCTATCATGCATATTTCACATCCGATGAAATGAGTAGTAATTTCTACAGTAAGTGAAAGCATCATTTTAATTCATTTATGAATGGAATATCTGAAATCTCTTTTGCTTTACCTTCCTGATGCAAACCTGGGTAATAAAGTATATGAAAATGTTGGATACAGTGCAATTTCTGATCTGTACTGGGATTCAGACATATTACAGGTATATTTATAACAGTATGCTCATTTGTCTTGCTAGATAAGTCTAATGCAAAACTCTGCATATTGATATTATGAAATTTTTGATGGAAAAATGTATACACTTAAATTATCTGCAAAATACAATAAAACACATTGATCTCATCAGCGAACTATCTCATTTATATAATGAGTTCATGTATCGATTATTTAAACAAGATAAAAAGGTGGAAAAAACATCAGTAAATTAACTTTTGACTGTGTAAATTATGTGTAGAAATGAATTATTAGTGATGTGTGAATAATTTGCAGTAATTTTATTTATAGGTTCAATATCTCTTCTTTTTTTTTTTTCCAGAACATTCAGAAACATAGAATTTGAACACATTTAAAACAGAGTGCCAAAGCAATGTTAGGCTCCTATATTCTCATTCTCACTGTTGCTTAGCTGAACTCCATGAAGGTGCAGTTCTGGTAAAGCTCAGCATAACTGAGATTAAAACTGAGTGAAAAATAGGTATTATTGGTTTCCATTGAACTTTTATTGAGAGAATATATTTTTAACAAAGCAAGTACTGAATGAATTAAGAAAACCTAGAAACTGTGTGATGACAGCCAATAGTCACTGAAGTGCAGTGGCTGACAGAAGTTTTTTAACAGCCCATTGGTGTTCTTCACCTAGAGCTTTCTACTTTGCTGCTTATTACCACAAAACACGCTTCTGTGCTTTAGCATGTACATGTAGCATATGGCCCTCTATTGCCATGCCAAACAATCATTCTGCTTTCTAGGTTTTCTCACCATAAGTGATTCATTACCTGGTCTCTTCATAGCTGGGGAAGAAAAACAGCAGCTGAGGTCTTTGCAAACAATCCCAATGCACTCAGCGAGAGTTAGCGAGCTCCGGAGAGCTTTTTTATTCTCTGCATGATTATTGTCTGTTGTCTACAAAAAGTAAAACCTTAAAAAAGAAATCTTGAAAATAAATCATCTTCGTGTCTTCACAGGTACTCTGAAGACCTTCCAGACTCAGGAACTCTGACAACTCTGTTGCGGGTTTAATTCCAAACAGATCCTTCCATGACAAAATATTTCTAGCCTGTTTGAAAAGAATTGAACCATGTTTAACAGAGAAAGCCAGAACTAAATCTGGATAGTTTATAAAGGTTATACATAATTTTGTCAAAGTGCTATTCTGTTTTTTGTTATGGCAAAATTATCTCCTCCATAGTGTGCTTTGCTCCAAGGAAAAATTGTCATTACCTGTGAATCCTGGGAACAGCAGCTGAGAAAAGTTGAAGAAATACTACTCAGTAGTTCTGGCATTAGGCAGGTATCTCAGAGGTCTAGGCCTTTCAGGCAGAGGAAATGTGGGTAGGAAATAAATATGAAGAAAATAAAACAACGTTAACAAAAAGGCACATGTTAGAATATTCTTCTGAAAAAATAATAACATGCAATTATTAGGAAACAGCAAGTTCAGCTAATCTATGTTCAGTTATAAAACTAAATTTGCAGATTAAAGTAAAAGTAAAGGTCTCTCTTCAAATTTCGTCCCAGTATTACCTAAGTTTTAATATCCGTAGTTACTATATACACATACACTTAAGTGCAAGGTCTGAAATGGATTAAGGAAATAATAAACGTACATATGAAATTATAGGTAAATCAGTTTAAATGGAAATATGTTCCAGATGCCAAGGGAGATGCTGGTAAAATGCCTGGGATGTGACGTCAAAGATGATGAGTAAATGGGGTTTAGTAGTAGCATTGAATTAATCCTGAAGATTAATCCTGATGATGTATGCTCCAGGAGGATTTCACACAGGAAACTGTAAACTAGAAGGTTGCAACTGTTGCATTAGATGGATGGGGGGATATATTCTGCTTGAGCCTTCACTCTGGCACAGCGTAGGTACCCTGTCGTGCCAAGGCTGCTGAATTCCTCATGCCTTGTGATAGGTAGCTGGAAGCAAGGGAAATTGAATATGAAACTATCTTATCCTTTTGCCTAGGTAAATGTTTAGATAAGTCCATAACTTCTCTCTTTTTTCCCAAAATGTACAGTTTTAGGAATATAGTTTTCCCAGAGTATACAGTCCTGGTCCTGCAAGAACGTGATACGTGCATTTATCCTAATCTCCTCTAGGTAGTGTGTATGCAAGAAAAAAACCAACACAACTAAATATTGAAAGGTTTTTATCTCCAGAATGTCCAAGTGAAGTTTTGAAGCAATAATCTTACAGGAAAGCCATCTACTCTACCTAGTGCATTAAACACTGTTGTCAGGGCCCCAAGGGAACCACCAGCCCCAACTGCCCCTGCCCAGCCCTCCTGTGACTCCCTCACCCTGCCCATGGCCCAGGTCCCCTGTAAGGCCCCCAGGGCTGTCAGCTCCCTGCCACAGCAGCGCTGTATCAGGGCTGGTCTTCATGTCCCCGCAGCCCTGCCCTGCCATGGGGCCCACCAACTCAGGCCCACCTGACCTGGCCTGTCCCCCTCCCCATCCCCAGGGAGGTGCCCAATGCCCTGGACTGTGTTACCCTTACCCTCACCAGACATGAATCTGACCTGTTGACCTGGCTTGACCTTAGACCTACCTGATCAACATGATCTTGCCTGGTCATCCAAACTCTTGGGTGAACCTGTCTGCCATCTTCAGGTCTACCCTGCCGCCTCACTGGGGTGATGGAATGGGCTCCTTGGCCCTTGGCCTTGAGGGAGCAGCTGGTCCTTGCTGCTCCCCAGCAATCAGCTTCTGAGTGAGCTTTCAGTAATAATGATTGTAAAGCATTAAGAAATAATACAGATTTGAACTGATAATCTTGAAATGATAAATTCTGCATTCAACTACAAACACACATTGTTTTCTTAAGCTGGTAGGTATGTATGTGTAAAACATTATGTCCAGTGCATTACACTGTAGATCGAGGTACAACGCAGTTAAAACAAACCCCATACTTTACTGCAGTCAAAGCATTTTCTGTTACCGTGTCTTCACAAATTCAACAATACCTTCATTATAAGAATATTATTAAATGTTATGTGAAGTCTTATCTCCCAAGAACTACATGGTCCTGACAGTAAAACTGCAAATTCACTCGTGTAGATTTTTGATATGAAGGTGTCATACCAACAACAAAAGGCAATACTCACTCTTATGCAAGTATAAGCCTCTTCTATGTACACTTCAGTAATTGGATGAAATTCCAGTAAATTAATAGCCCCTATTCTTTGCATATGGAAACTTTTCAAATTAATCATTCAACAACTTAGAAGATACATTCTTTGCAACAAGTTTTGAAAGGGACCTTAAATACTCCTTTAGCTGATAAGTCTAACCAAGATCAGAATCCAAGTAGCACAAATAGTGTATAAACTTAATCATTTTCTGCTAGAAGATTGACTTATTTTTAGATTTCTACCAAATATCCATTATAAAACCATTTAAAGTGGATTAGTGGGCTTTCTTTTTTGGAGTTACTAACACTTGGCAGGAGGTGGAGTAGAAAAAGGATAATCTCCACAGTTTTCTACTTAGTCAATGGGAGAGGTTCCTCCTAAATGAACAGGACTTTAACTTAACGTGCTGAACCACCTCTGGAGGAAATTTTCTATACAGATTATACAAGAAGCCAAACTGTAGATGTAATTATAGGTATAGATATAATATGATATACTTAGAAGAAATTGATTTTCTTTTCCTGAGGATCAGTCCAAATGTGTAGGCTTTCTCTACCTGGTATATGATTTTCTGGAAGGCTGAAATTGTGCTATTATGATGCCAGAGGCCATTAGATCATTAAATAACATATTTTTAAAAAATCAGAACTAAAATACTATGAATTATAGACAGTATGGTTGGCATCCAGTTTTGTGCTTAAATCACAATCTCTGCTAATTTTCTTTGTCTGAAAAGTAATACGTAAGTTTTCCCAAGTATCTAGTCTAGCCAGTAGAAATAGCTTCTGGTGAAAAGGTACAGGGGAATATATTGATTTATAAGCTAAAGTATTCCCTTTAAGAATTTTTGGTTTTGCTTCAGTGTCTTCATGATCTCCATGTGATTTACCAGTTAGTTTCTCTCAGCAAATTAAGGCAAGAAATGCCATTGGGATAGTTAGATAATTCTTCCTTTAGAATTAATCTTCAGGAAGCTGACTCTATGATGAGATGACTCAGAAAGAAAAAAAAAAAGATTTTTTCAAGAATTCTTGGTGCCTGGTAGTTAATGCTCTTCAAAAGTGCTGTGGTTTCTTGCCACCATAATCATTAAAGGTACCTTATGACTTTGCCATGTCCAGCCTTTTGTGTCTAAGGCACAAGGTATCAGACAAATGAGAGAAGAAACACAGAGTGAAATCCTTAACCCAGGGAGATATAGAGCAACTCCAAAATGTGATTTTCTCTGTCCAGCTCTCACATAGCACTGTTTTTACTTATGCAGCCCTCTAAATTTTTGTAGTCAGTTACAAAGACAGAGTGGATTCACCAGTGTGCTGTGCTCTGAAAATGCACAATAACTATCAGTGCAGCTTTACTGGGGTCTGGGTTGTTTGGCATGGTAACAAATCTGATCTCAATGGTTAAAATATTTTTATTTTTTAAAGGTTGATTTTTCACAGCTTCATGTCATTAGAAGTTATGAAAGGAATATTCTCTGGCAGCTTCTTATTTCAGTTTTCTAGTATAAATTGTTTGGTAATTCTTAAAATATAAGAAAATATATAAAAAAATCCTCTGCAAAGGTAAAAAGCAGTTTGCCAACAGCAAAATGCTGCTTACTCTTCATTTACCAACACACTACCAACTCCACTTCTGTGTTAAAATATTTTTTTTCCTCTGGATTATATATTACATATACAAATATACATACAGTGGTGACATTCCATTCTTAACTGACAGACACCTACACACACATATAGTTTATCATTTCAGCAGTCTAATCAGAGATTCAGTCTGATCCATGGTGATTTAAATTAGATAATTTCACTACAGTCTGTATCATGGAAGACTTTATATACTGTGAAACTTTATGGAGGGCTGGAGGAACATGAAATATTTATGCTAAAGGAAAAACCACACAAGATCACTTTTCTCAGCTTAATAGCAAGATGTTTGAAGTCTGAAAGAATTTTAAGTTCTCCTGCCTGCAAATGAGGCCCATTCCATAATTATACTCTTAGGTATATAATTCCTGAAACCATATAAAGCAAACAGATGAGTAAAAGAACAAAAACAATTACTACTTTTCTTTCTTGATGTGCCTCTATCATTACTTCCTAAAAGAAAGGCAAAATGGTGGCTGTTTTTTATAAACTTAAAGTCTTTTTCAATCAGGTGTTGAATTATGCAATGAATATGCTTGGGCCATTATAGAGAGAACTGCCTTGGGTCCACTATAAAATAACATTATCCACCTAAACTGCTTGCAGAGCAATGTCAGGATGATACCAAAAATAATATTTCTGAGCAAGCTACTCTGAAGTAGAGCCACTGGCTGTGTCCCTTTGGATGACAAGTGACTTTGGTGATTCTCCTTGAAAAGGATTTTGTGTGTTCTTGCTACAAGAAATGCTCATTTCACCTTGAATACAGATTTCTTTTGAAGGTGGAAAGTAGCTGTGTCACACTAGTGAAATGGAACTAATTTTAATTTTTCTTTTATATTTTCACTAAGGTTTACACATTATTATGACCAAAGTAACAGGTAAAGCAGCTTTAGGTTTTGTTTTTCTCCCTTTTCTGTTCAGAGGACTAAGTTAAGATAATAGTAATAAGAAAAAATCCTCAGAGCAACCATATCTGTACTCCCATCTTAATGAGTCAATTGTTTCTCCACAGACTGAAACATATCAGCTCAGATTAACAAAGGCATGACAGTGAAGTCTAAAATGCTTTTGTGTGTCATCCTATATTGAGGACTTTACTTCTCTTCTTGGCTTTCTTTTTCTATTCTTTTTTCAAAGGTTAAATTTAATAAAATCTAGTTTTATTCACTGCCTTTTGCATTCAAGGTACCCTGAAGTGTTTTACAAGATAATGAGCCACAAGCTGGTCTTTTCAATGGATGTGTAAGAAAGAGTAGAAAGTATGTGGTAAAACGAGGGGGATGATCTATACATCCTCATTTGGGTGACATTTGTATTGACCTCATGTGGAACTTTCCTAAATAATAATTGTTGGCAGAGCTTTTGCAAGGGGAGGACAGTCTGAGTGGCAGCCCAAATGTTATCCCTCCCAAGGGAAGGGATATAGCCGAAGTACCAGTGGAACTTCCCCTGCTCCCACCTCCCAGAGCAGCCTGTGCCAGGCCATCTTCTGAAGTAGAAGTTAAAGCCAAGAATGGGGAAAATACAGCCAGAGCACCAGGACATATAGCTGCTTCTTCCTGTCCAGTCACTTATTTGCCCTATACAACATCAGGGCAAATAAATATCCAGCTGGATGCAAAGTGATGTACTTTGACTCTGATTTTAGATATTAATGCCTACATCACAAGAGAGCTAAATATTGGTTGGGAAAGGGCCCCCTAGTATTTTAAACTGTCACAGGTTCATATATACCAGTATCAGTTAATTGCTCTTGCCATATTTCCTGAAATTTCTGCAAAGTATTTTGACTTACCTACAAGAAGCCTTTAAACAGTGCAATGTAACATAATAACTTTGGGCAGCACCACCAAAAATTTCAAATATGGTTGGTGCGTGACTCACACTCCCCATGCCACCATCCTCTATCCTAGGAGTGGTTTCTAAATTAGTCTTCTAAATTACTTCTTCAAAGTAATGATGCTGTCATCCTTCCTGTTACTGCTGTATCGTGGCCATAAGTTGTTACTCAACTTCTCTCTGCAAGCATCATTTAAATGAAAACACTTATCTCTGAGAATTGATATTTAAAGAAAAGCACCTTAAATATGGTAAGAATTGGCAACAGAACGCAAGCACACAGGAATAGAAGGTAAGTACCTGATTTTCTTACTGAAAGACAACTCTGCTGTCTGCATCATAGTTAAGCATAATGATAACCATGTTAGTTTGTGACCAGAGCAGCATTAGGCTTAGAAGAGTAGCGGTTATGGCAGGATGTATTTTGAAGGAAGAAAGCAAGACAGCAGCTCATTTACAGCTAGGATTCTTGCTGTACTTAATGTCAATTAATAAAGAGTTTTCTTAATAAAAAATCAATTTATCTTTAGAAACTTTACGTGGCTTCATCTATGTACTGAGTTAATGTAACTAAAGTAACTAGTGTTACATTAGTCATGGTGACAGGGAGTTTTCTTGTCAGATCCAGAGTTAAGAAGAGTATTTGATTAGTGCACAGAGAAGTACTTTGGAAGACAGCAAAGTGACACCATGGAAGAAGTCAACTTCTAGCATATCCTGAATTTCCATAAGTTAAAATTTGCAAAGGCAATAGTTTAAAAGCAACATGTGAACCAGCACAGGAAAATGAAAAGGGAAGATAAAAATAAACCAGTAAGAATAAAGCAGGTTTTTTTCACTCCACTGCGTTGTTCAGGGAAAAGGAGAAAGCTGCTGGCAGGAATAATAGCAGAATAGTAGAATATGTGATCACATCCAGAGCAAGACAGAAGAAAAATACTCTTTTTACTGAAAATGAGGTTGCAATATGGGTACTAGATACTTAGGAATTTGAGAGTTCTGCTATCTGCTTATAACTGAGAAAAGGTCACATATGTAATATATAACAGAGTTTAAGACAGACCGTGCAATAATAGCTATAATCTAAGAAAAAAAAAATCTCCAAATAGAAAGGAAGTAGTCACTGATAGAATAAGCTGAAGTGGAAATATATGCCCAGATGCACCTTGTGAGACAGAATTGTAGTAGAGAATAGAAAGCCTACAAAGACATATCATTACATCAACTACCATGAACTCTTGAGAAGCTTTGTATATAATGACGTGATATGGAAATAGAGAGCAAGGGGCAGCATTTGAAGATAGAAATCAATTCATAAGAGGGTCACTAATCCTGAGAACCTTACCTCTTCAGAAGCTACAACAGCAATACACTATTTTTAAATGATGTTTCAGGCACCACTGATACAAAGCAGCATGTACTAGTAAGTCTTTAGGAACTGTAAAAGGGGGCATACTAAAAGATGTGATTCTTAAAAGTACTTTTTGTTGTGGATCACTTTCCAGAAGTAATTTTTAAGACGAATATAACATATTTAGTTACATTATTGGTGTTTAAAAAGTTCAATAAAGAAGCTGCAATGAAGATAAAATGCAGTGAATGATATTAAATCTCTTCAGTCTGGAAGGCTGTTATGGGTTTGTGTGGTGTAGGGTTTTTTTGGTAGCGGAGAGGGGGCTGCAGAGGTGGCTCCTGTAAGAAGCTGCGGGAAGCCCCCTCAGCTCCAAGTCAGACCCGCCTCTGGCCCAGGCCAAC
>VYZV01041190.1:2271-27866 GCA_013401275.1 Pandion haliaetus | reverse complement strand
GTCCCATGCACAAAAGCACAAGTGTGTCCTGGCATATCAGAGCATAAAGAGCTCTGCCAGCCATAAGCATCTTGAAAACTTTTGCACTCCATGGTATTTTTTACAGTCTTGATTCATAAAATCATGGACATTTCTTCATTTATCTAAATAAACAAGCTATCAAAAAAACAATTTTATTACTCTCAATTACGCTGGGCAGTCCTTACTGGAGTTCTTGTTCCAGCCTAACAACAATTAAGGCACTAACACAGCCCTTGTTAGTGTTCCAACACTAACAACCATCAATAAATCTTTTAATCCCACAGGAAAAGTATAAAAACCAATCAAAGCACATGAAACTTAAATAATCAATGAAGGCGTGTAAACAAAGTATTACTAATTGAAATACTACATTTTTCAATTTTTTGCCCTTTAGCTGTGTGGAATCTTACACAGGAAAATACTTACTTGGCAGCATTTGAAAAACATTAAAGGTAGCATTAAATATGCTGTTTGTGGCAGAAGAGATACAAGCTAGGCTAGGTTATATTGAGTAGTTATTGCTGCTGCAGAAATCCAGTCATTTTTCTTCTAATACATGCAAGGGCAGGAAAAAGATTAAAAGTTGCTGAGACGGAGTCTCAATTGCAACTTAAAAATAAGGAAATTACAAGTACAGTGTGCAGTCTTATCTGTTCACTTCCAGGCTTGATAAACCTCTACCCATGCCTATGAGTAGAAGAATGAGAGTCTGATGTAAGAAAGTTTAAGTTTCCTGACTTAAACAAGTTTGTACAGGAAATCTCTGTGTGTAAAACATCCTATCTCAAGTTTGTCAGTACCTTTAAAATTATCCAGGACTTAACGTTATACCTGAGTCCATCCTGGCCCATCTCTAATTAGCTGGAGGAAATGATTTACTTCTAAACTGTTATAGTGCGAAGTGATACTTCCTCTTCCTTCAGTCTGTACATTTGAAAAGGAAATCCGATGATTCTGCTGTAGCTTATGCTGCATAAAGGAACGTGACTTTGACATGCTTCCCTTCCTAACTTCTGCATTTGCTATGGGGTAGTTTAAGAAGACTCCTCACTCAACAATGTCATTTCTGGATTGGCTAATACATCATGTACACTGTGAGAGATCAAGGCTCTTAATTCTGTATTTTAGACTCTAGTCTGGTAGGTCTCACATGTCAAACCCATATGCTCCTAGGGATGAATCCAGTTCATTTAACTTGGGTAACTAGATAATACCTTCATTTTAGGTATCTAATGAAGTAGTAAGATTTATATTCAGAGCAAGAATGTATTTTGTCCAAGGTTAAGCACCTAAATTAGGCAGATATGATCTCACTCATGAGGACTTCAAAGGCACTTACCTCTCTCCATTCACCAGGCAGGAGTTATAAGCTTTACATTTAGAAGTTTGTGTGCTTTTATACAACCAAAATGGAAGGTAAACAGAGTAGGCTACACCCTAAGAGTACTTTGGGGTCTAGCCTGCAATGTTTGGTCTTGTATTTTGAATTTTTTATTGTATGTTTTATTTTTATGTTTTATTCCATTCCTCAGAATCATTCAGTCATCCTGACATGATATTCTGTATTTAAGGTGCTTTCCAATTCCATATCATCAATAAATTTCATTATCACATTGACACTTTTGTGCCAAGTCCCTAATGAAATATTTAAATAATATCAGATCCAAGACTAACCTTTTAGGAACTTCATCAGTACTTTCTTCTATGAAGATAAATCTCATTTCAGTTCTTTTCCATATTTCATTGGTCAGTTTCTTACATATCATACAGTTTCTCTACTTGTTCCCATTTTCTCCAGTTTAATGAACATTCCATGTGACACTGCATCAATTTCTTTTAGTGAAGAGCAGATTAAATCTGCTGCATTTCTCTAAACGGCTTAGGAACAAAGGAAACATGATCCATTATATTAAATCAGCTCAGAAATTACATCTCAGCAAAGTTTAGTGTAGAGAGATAATAATTTTAAGATATTAATCAAAAATGAGAAGTAATATTCTCAGAATTCACCCAGAGCCCAAACTGAAAGACTTCTTATTAAAACAGGTAGAGAGAAACCAAAGCAATACTATCCAGAAAAAAATCAGACTAAAAAAATAANCTGATATTTAGACACCAATCAGCTGGGTACCCTGCTCCCTTGGCAACTGCAAATACCGGCTCTACAATATAATATGATGTTTTATTTCCCTCCTCCTTCGTTCTTTCTTTCTGACAGTGTGATGAATGATATTGGTGTTGCAAGTTATTGGGTCACTAAAGTTAGAGCACAAACTCATTTTTATGACAGCACTAAGATATTACTCTGCCTATTCCTTGAAAATGAAAAGAGTCTTTCTGAAGTTGCAACTTTTTCTACATGCACCAAAAAATGATTTCTGTTCTCTCTTAAAAGAGAAATTACTCTGTAATACACATCACATCCATGTGTCACATCTGACATCAGTAAGCCCGGATATGTTTCTTGCTAGGTGTTAATGTCAATGACTGAAATACAGCACTGCTCCAGAGGAAAGGAATAACCTGGGAAATACAGATGCACAGAGGGGTCTTGTGATTCACTAGCATAGAAGTGTCTTACCAGGTGACATGATGAACATATTCTGTATACTATTTTCCAGCCAAGGCAGACTGTATTTTTTCTTCTTCTGTGAGTAGAAAAACATGAAAGATCAGTACATTGGCGTGCAATAATGCTTATCAGACAGCAAAACCAGAAGTGGATGAGATCAAGAGCAATTTATTATTCACAAAATACAGGCTTGTAATTTAGGGGTGATCTCTGGGAATTATTATTCTGTGGATGAAATCTTGGCTGTGCTGAAGACAGTGAAATGTTTCCATCCATCTGAACCAAGATAGAATTCCAGCTTCTTCTTTTAGTCTTCATTTTCACATGTCCCTCTTTTTGGGTCTCTAGACACTTTGTATTCATAGTACATTACAAATTTTTTCATTTGGGGGCTTGGGCCTAGGAAGAATTTGCACATCTGTATGTCCAAAGCACTTGAGTCATCTCACTGTTTTTTGATTGACTAGTTATATATATAAATTTATTCTTGAGCATTACTGTGGGAAGGGCTGGAGTGTCTGTGAGAAAGGTGAACATGTGAAAGGCAATTACAATTTGACACAAGTTCAATGGGAAACAAATATGGCTTACTGTCTCTCATGGTGTCTGTTTCTAAAGAAAACTGGTACTCTTAAACACCCTGAAGGGTATCTACCAAGGTGCTCAGGGCACATAACCTATATGAAGGCATTAAGGGAGCTTCTTTGGACTGTCAGAGAGAAGACTAAGGGACAATGAACACTTGAAAGGTAGTTACAAACATGATGCACCCAAACTCTTCTCAGCAAATATTTCAACAAGTGGCAATAGGATAATTCAGGATGTAAGGGAACTCAAGAGGTCTCTAGTCGGATCTCCTATTAAAAACACAGTCACCTGTGAGGTCAGACCAGGTTGCTCATGGCTTCATGCAGTCTAGTCTTAAAAAACTTTCACGGGTGGAAACTGCACGACCTCCCTGGCCAACTTGTTCCATTGTTTGAGTGCCCACATTGTATAAAAGTTTATCCTTATATCCAGTCTGAGCCTCTCTTGCTTCAACTTATGCATGTTGTATCTCATGCACCCACTATGCACCCCTGTGAAGAGCCTGACACCATCTTCTTGAGGACCTCCCTGTTGGTACTGGTAGGCTGCTATTAGGTTTTCTGAAGCCTTCCCTTCTCCAGGGTGAAAAAGTCCAGCTCCCTCAGCCTTCCCTGACAGGGCAAGGGCTCCAGCCCCAACCATCATGGCTCTCTTCTGAATTTGATTCACTTGTTCAGAATCTTTTTTTATACTGGGGGGCCCAAAACTGGATGCAGTATTCTGCATGTGGTCTCATGAGTGCTGAGTAGAGTGGTTCTTCCCCTGATCTGTTTGCTGTGCTCCTGTTCATTTCATCCAGGATGCAGTTGGCCCTCTTTGCTGCCAGGACACACTGCTGGCTTGTGCTCAGCCTGCTGTCTATGAAGACCCCCAGGTCCTCTGCAGCAGAGTTGCTCCCCAGCCAGGCTCTTCCCAGCCTGTATTGTTTCCAGGAGTTCTTCTTTCCAAGATGCAGGACTTGCCATTTGTCCTTGTGGAATTTCATAGGGTTCCTGTTGGCCCATTCCTTCAGCCACCTGAAGGACACCTTGAATGGCAGGCCTGCTCTCAGCGATGTCAGCTGTTCCCTCCATTTTAGTGTGATCTACAAACCTGAAGAGACTACACTCAGTCATCTTTTCAAGATAACAGGTCCCACAGTGGACCCCTGCAGTTCTACACTTTTTACCAGCCTCCAGGCAGAGTACAACCAATTAACCACTACCCTCTGAAACCAATACCCTCCAACTGTCTTTTTACCCATCTAGAGTGTAATGTCCTAATTTGGATTCAAGAATATTGTGTATGACAGTATCAAAAGCCTTGCTAAGATCAAGGTAAACGATATCCACTGCTCTCATCTCATTCACAGACCTTGTTATTTTATCATAGAAGGCCATCAAGTTGGTCAGACACAATTTATCTTTGGTAAGTCTATGCTGTTTCCACTTACCTTTTTCTCCCTTCCATGCCCAGGATTGTGTACCGAAAGGACTCCTTCCATTATTTTCCCAGGGACCAAGCAGGCTGACTGGCCTGCTGCAGACTGAAGCTTGGAATACCGAGATTGGAGATTAGGTAAAAGATTTGGTAAGGAGTAATGTAGTGCTGGAACAGATTATGGTTTTTCCATCTCTGGAGCTTGTCAAAGCTCAGCTAGGCAAAGTCATTACTGACGTAATTAAACACTGATGATCTCCCATGTTAAAGTAACAGGTTGGATTAGGTGATCTGCAAAAGTCTGTCTAACTAACATTTCTGTGATTTTATAACTCTTTGATATAATTAATCATAAAATTCACAAAGTTTTGAATATTCTGTAGATGATGGGATCTCTTTGGTGTTGAGATGCATTTATTACTCTTAATAATAACCTTATTGCCTTTTGCAAATTTACTTTACGTTGTACCACAATCACATTTTCTATGCACATCAGATTAAGCCATTTTGTGACTTTCATGTAATGTACATAGGACTGTGTTTTGCTCGTAGTAGATTATGGGAAAAGTAGTTAAGGATGCTCTAAGGCAACATTTTAAGTACAGTCAAAAGCACTTTAGAAAACATTCTAGAGAATCATAGAATCATAGAATAGTTTGGGTTGGAAGGGACCTTTAAAGGTCACCTAGTTCAACCCCCCCGCAATGAGCAGGGACATCTTCAACTAGATCAGGTTGCTCAGAGCCTCATCCAAACTGACCTTGAATGAACCAGGGATGGGGCATCTACCACCTCTCTGGGCAACCTGTTCCAGTGTTTCACCACCCTCATTGTAAAAAATGTCTTTTATCTAGTTTGAATCTACTCTCTTTTAGTTTAAACCATTACCCCTTGTCCTATTGCAACAGGCCCTGCTAAAATGTTTGTCCCCATCTTTCTCATAGGCCCCCTTTAAGTATTGAAATGCTGCAATAAAGTCTCCCAGGAGCCTTCTCTTCTCCAGGCTGAACAATGCCAACTCTCTCAGCCTGTCTTCATAGGAGAGGTGTTCCATCCCTCTGATCATTTTTGTGGCCCTTCTCTGGACCTACTCCAACAGATCCATGTCTTTCCTGTGCTGAGGACTCCAGAGTGGGACTCAGTACTCCAGAAAATGCACAGCCATTTAAAGGCTGCTCTCATATGAAGTTCACAACTACTCCTAATATTGGCAACAGAAGAATTAGGTGGCATTGTCCCTCCTCAACCACCCTACACCTTACACCTTGCACAGGCACTGAAAGAACTTTTTAGGATCTACTGCAATATGAATGACTTCATTTCAAACTGCTTTGCATCCAAGGATGATTTAAGTACCTTACAAAAGTTGTTGAATCCTATCAGCCATATCATACAGATGGAGAAATAAAGAAAGCAATTATTAAAGCCATTACTTCAAGAGTGGCATTTTAGTACTCTTATGAGCACTCAGCATCTTGCAAGATTATGCCCAAGAAGTTCCATTCAACAAAACTCTGTTGAACTGACTTTGTGAGAGTCATGATGAAGAGGATGTTGTTCCAAGAGAGTTGTATTTTCCATCTTTTTGTGTCATCATCGTGTTTGGTAGGACCTCTGTACAAATGACTTTTTTATATCACTAACGATTTTTTATATTTATACAACTTTTTTCAGACCTTAAAAATTGTGTTATTCTGACATCATTGGATCTTCAGAATCAGAGTATTATTGAAACCAATGGGGATTGGACCTGAATAAGAACCTAGTAAAATACATAGAAAATTCTCAAGTTCTATAGTAATTTTAAGAATTGAATATACCTTGCCATGCAATCAGTTAATGTATATTGAGAGGTTTCTTTAGAAATTAGGCACTGCACTATTTCTATTGGGTTTTTTACCTGATTCTACATTCTTGTATGTTTGAATGCTTTTTCATAAGCTGTGTGAAATTTTACTTTCAGTGTATTATATTATGTACATAGAAATTTATGTTCATCCAAGGACATGGCTACAGAAAGGGGTAACATCTGTGTAGTAAGTTGTACAGGCACAGGATAACTTCCAGAAGAATATGATGCATTTGTTTAAGGCTTGCATTTGGTTGTCTCTTTTCATCTCTATTCACTACCCTGTTTTCTCCACGATTTACTTTAATTTCCAGGCCTTAGGGAAACATCAACCAACTACTTAAAAAAATGAAATAAATGCACTGAACAAGTATTCTCCTCACACATTGCAGACTTTAGTGCTACATCCTCATTTTCATCTTGGAAATAATGAGCTCACTGTAACTACTTTTAAGGCCCAGGTGCAAATCTAGCTCAGTATTAAAATGGAATGGGCAGAAGTTTTCCATCTCTTGCCCAGAAAAAACTTGGTTTGTCACATTTTAAACCCACCTAATTAACCCGTGGTTGTTGCCATTGTCAAAAGACAGAAAATAGTGAGATGGCTCAAGACTGAATGGTGAGCAATAGCCCAGTGTTGCAAAACACTGGTGGAATTTCAGTTCAATCATTTTGTTACCAGCCATGCCTCTATAAGCAGGTCAGAAGGGACCTCTAAGAGACCTGTTTTTCTGGCTCGTACCCACAGTACTCTCTCTGACTGTCAGGCCTGTTGCTCACCTACTGCTGGGTGCCAGACGATGGCAGGCGCTGCCCCTGCGTGTCCCTCACTAGTTGCCAAAGGGAGCCATCTTATGTCTCTCCAGACTAGTTTTACCTAGTTTGTTATCAGGCCAGTCCCTGCTGCTTTAATATTTATCTTTAAGCAAAGGATTTCCGCAAAATGAACTTAAACCAGGTTTTTAAAGATCTAAGCTTTCTATATCATCTGCTTACCTGCTAGGAAATGAGGAATATAAACACCCTGGAATCACTCAGGCTGGACAGATTAGTGGCCCTTGAAATAGCAAAGTATCAGTGAACAGCAAACAAACATTTTCTTATGTGAAAGCTGCATTGTGAAAGGAGTCTATAGCTCGTTGGACAAAAATAAACAGATTAGTGTCCCATGCAACTGATGTTTTGTACAGTCTGGGCATTGACATAACAAGCTTGTGAAGTTGGGGCCAGGCCAGTTCTGATTCCAGGAACACAGCAAGAGATTGATTAAAGTGAGCTTTATACCATCTGTGGTCAGGTTATGCTTGGTATAGTTCATATATCTGCAAGAGCAGCAATAAATATGCCAGTAGAGACAACAGGTTTTCATGAACAGAGAAAAGAAATATAAGCTGACAAAGAGATGGCTTCTGCCCATCAGTAAGGATTCAAGAATGAGTGGCTGTCACCTGTGAGAAAAGATCACCTGCAAAGGAAAGCTGGTACTGGAAGATGCTCCCTCAGAAATGAATTTATGATTCAAACTAAAATTCATTCCAATGTTTATTCAATTAAATTTGGTATAGGCATTTTGGCAGAAATTCAAAGTCTACATTAGCAAGACAGTAGCAAAATATATATCTGGTTAGGAATGACTGGCTCTCAACTGTGTTACTGTATTAATGAGATTGAAAGTAAAGGCCAAATTATAGCCAGGGCATAAACACCCAGAGTTTAATTGGTTTCAGTGGAATGGTACACATTTATGCCAGGTATAAGTTTTGCCACAAGAGGGTCAGGCAGAGCAAAGTAGTCCTTTCTTCTCCACACCTTCGGCTAACACTGAGCAGCTGTCATTCCCACCACAAAAATTGCTTGATTCCATATATATGCCATTTCTGATCTATCCACAACATAGGCCTTGTGCCAGCTCCTGCTGTGGGTGGCTTGGCAGGGAGCTCCATTATGATCTGAATTACCAGCACACATAATCACCGATGTCAGTTGTTAAACATGAGGCAGTTATATCAAAGGATAAAGCAGAGAATATATTTTGTGATTAATCTCCTGTTTAGTGTTTTGTTATCTCAAGCATCTAATTGGACCCAGAAAAGATTTGCTAGTGCCTATAAACATTTTAGCACTGAACTCAGAAAAGTTGGAATACTACAGGAAACACTTTCCATGTTTAAGGGAAGACAAGAGGTAGATAGCTGAAAACAGTAAAACATATGATTTAAGAAGGTAAAGTAATAATGTGTTCTCAGATCTATTTACATTGGAGTAATTCAGATAAACTTTTGTTGCCACCTTTGCATGGCTTTTGATATAAAGCTTTCCAAAATGGGTTATGTGTGGATTTATAGTAATGAATATATGAGGTATCTTTCTAATAGCAGTGTATATTCATGAGTTTCCCAGGCTTGTACAATGACTGTTGAATCTATTCTGGAGCAGTATCTTCTTTTTAAAGAGTACCAAATCCATTCTATTCTATTAATGCTATTGTTACTGCATGTATTCTCTGATGGAGTTTGCTGGGGTAGACCCTCCTGTTTCTCACTAAATTACAATGTTCTCATTAAATCCTATAACAGTATGGGGTGAGACAGTAATGCTAACAGACCAAGCAGCTGTCATGGACTGCTAATATCATCTTCTGACATTGTCTTTTAGAAACTCTTTCTTTATGAAGTAAGTCTAACAATCCCACTTTCCCTAGGAACATCTTTTCTTACCTAGCCTTCTGAGAGAAGAATATTTTTCCAACAGTATAATACCAGAGGCAATCTTTGGATGTATCTTTGGATATTCTTTGGAATATTCTTGGATGAGAATAATCACCTACTTGTTACTTAATAGTTTTAAGCTTTAGTCCTTTTGTGATACATTTTCTGTAATTTTTGATGGCCAGAATAGCTCTGCAAATGTTAAGTATACAGTGGCTATTTTGGCATTAACATTCACATTCACTAGATCCCATTAGCTTTGCCAATGTATGACTGTTCAGATAATTTTTTCATTTGACCAGGCTAATTCTAGTCCCTTTTTTTTTGGATTTCATGGTTGACCTTCTTTTGCATATAAACAATGCCATATGCTAGTCTGAGGATGATGTGTCTCTTTGATGGTTTAATACCACAAAAGCTTTCTGGGAACCCTAAGCCATAAAGAGGTAGGAAATATTTTTTATAAGTTAGGTACCTTTCCATTTCTTGGTTTCATACAGATAGATGTTTGACTCTTATGTTATTTAGAAGATGCATTTTTAAGCATTACATTTTCCTTTGCCACATCTTAATAGACCTCTTCGGCTTTGAACCCCAAAATTACTAGGTCGCCAGAAAATCCATATTTTGGACTCTGTGTGAAGCAGTGACTCTCCAATACAAGCCAAGAACCCATATGGCTGCTTTATTTGACCTTCAGTAGCAGACTCCTTTCAGATTTATTTAGCTATGTAGATGAAAGAAAAAATTAAGATAAGAAGCCAAGTTCACAAGAAAGAGCCATCCGTGGCTTAGAGAGCATGAAAGACCGATTGCATGCTTACCATGGTGAATGACAGAGACTCCCAAATGCAGGTTCAAGCTTTGCCACTGACTGCCTGCTACCTTTGCCACATCTCCTAAGTTTAGCATCACTGACGGATAGTCTGAGTGTTTGGGTCATGAGCCCAAGGTGGGAAACTCTCAGTTCTTAGGTTAGTCTTAGGTTCACTGCTCTCTTCAGCCTAAGGGGATAGAAAACTCATGTCCATGGAGATGGCTCTCAGAATGATCCCATTATATCAAGGCTTAGGTAAAAGTACGTATCAGACAGAAGTGTGCATAGCGCATGCATAGACTTTAAGTCAATCTCAAAACAATTGTCTGATAGTGTGCGACTCATGAGTTTTAGAAGGGCTTATAGCCCTGCATGTTTATTTTCACCAGGGTGTCAAAGGGATGTGGTTCACACCTCCACTAAAACATTAGTTCATGTTCCTATGTTTGGTGTGCTTCTGATATTGTGAGAAATAGTCATCAGATGATTTCTAAACACATGGAAAATGGGTTTTTCCCACATTTCAGTTTTGGGTACAGCTGAACTCTTTTGTGTGAATTTTACTGAATCTAGACCAAGGCACATATCTGGTTAAAAAATAGTAGCTCAGTTGCTGAAATTTGAGGAAATTAATTGCAATTGGAAATAGAAATATGTGAAGGAATAGTATCATCTTATTACTGAAAGAATCTTCTGAGACTTGCATTTTACTTGCAAGAGATCTTGGAAAAGCAGTCACATAAACACAATTGCTTGGTAGTATCTAATTACATTATCGGGATACACTTGTCACTGAAATTATATGCTGCAGTAAGTACAATAATAAATAATATCAGAAAAGGATTTGCTGAAGAAATTCCAAAGGCTGAATCGTCGGTTTTGTTAAAATAATTACATTGGGAAGAGTTTCAAAATTAAGAGAGGAGCCATTTACTTAACCATGTAGAAAGGATTAAACAGTGGTGGTGGTACATTGAGATAGTCTTTGGCCCATCCTCAACACAGCTGAGAGTATGTGAGTACTCACAAAATTCTTAGCTCAGCAGGAATTTTCTACATTAAGTTTTGATGTTGTTCTTTTTAGTTCCTCCCTTAAGTAACATCTATTAGGGGACACTTTTCAAGTCAGACGGTTCACAGATTTCCTTTCTTTATTTTTACATGATCAGCTGCTGTTAAAACTGAGAGATGAAAGGCTAAATCTTAACCAAATGGGAAAGGGATGGAGAACGTGGGCTGCCTGTATGAAAGAGTGTAGAAGGCCAAAAATCTCTATGGCACCAGACCTGACATGAAACTTCCCTGTCCCTGGAGTAGCTCGTGACATTTAAAGCCACAGGATTGTGCATGATATTTGACCTTCTTACTGAAAACAAATCCAGACCCAGAGGATCTCATTTTCCTCTGGCATAGAAGGCATTACCTTTTAATTGATGGAAGTCAAAGTGATCATTTATGTGCCTGAAAGAGTAGAGGACTAGGGCCAAGAAATTTTGCTTTTCTAACTTCCTCCTTTCTGGAGTTTTCAAGTGGGGACGTATCATTAAGCATATATAGTGCAAGAGGCTAATAATAAAAGTCCATTATCTGTAGACTATTACACTCTACCATGAAAAGAATGCTTGTTCTTTAAGACAAGCATTCAAGATCCCAGATTGGAGGGGAAGTCCTCTAGTGTCCTATTAATTTATACCATAGAAACAGACAGACTTGTGCACCGTACTATTGCCTATGGAAGAAGCTTTAAACGATGAATTGGGAAGCTATAATTCCCTGTAGGAACCCATATGTGAGTTAGGATGGAAACTGGATTAAGAAGCTAAGAAAACTGTACTTACACTTCCTCTTAACTACTCCTCTCGGGAATAACTAAGATGCTGAATTTATCAGGCTTGAATCTGGAAAGAACTTCACAAAGCTAGAAGGATTATTTGGGGATAAGATATCTGGCCATACTTATGACATTCCTGTGGTAAATATACAGAAATTAAAGATAAAATGTGCATTTATGCTGGATCATGTCCCATCTGCAGTTAACTGCTCATTTTAATTTTGAATTCCTTCTTCTGTTCTATCTCCACTTAATGAAACACATTTTGTTTCTAATTTCTAAAAATCCAACCTCAGAATATTCTAGTAGCCTTGGCTCAGAGAAGTGTGAAATGCAACTAAGCAATTGGAAAGGAGGCTTGGTGGAGATCTCCCGTTCCTGGATTAATTTAGTTGAACAGCTAAATCTAAACTATGAAGTTTTTACTACATATTTCATTCCATAAGAACACTTATTGCTACCCTGTTTTTTCAGTGGTATCTGATACCAGCTTTAGGCTTTATTAGTACTGTAAAAGCTGGTTGGCAAATTAAGATTTTTCTAAAAGTATTTGAAATATATTTCAAATACACTAATACTTTTCAAACAGATAAGCAAGTCACGGACACCACTGAAGCCTAATGAAATAAGATCCTAAGGTAAATAGCACACTAAGTGATATAATATCTCTACTGGCTTTAAACACTCTTTAATTTATTGCCCTCCTTACATTTGAATACTTACAAGATCATCAGTTTAATAACTTTCATTTCTGTAAAAAGAAATACAAAAAGACTTACTTATCCATGTCAAGGAATATTTTTATTTTGAAAACACAAACTAGGTGTTGATTGAACTGAAGAATGCAAGACTGTAAACAAAGATAAAAAATTAATATCCCTTTATGCTTCCTTTGATGCAGGCAATGTATAAAATATACATCACAGGAGAAAACTGTAAAGCCTATTCATACATTTTGTCCAATATTTTTCTGTAGGAGATATTTTACATGACAAAACCAGTTTTTTCTTAAGGGATTCACCAATTAGAAGGAAAACCGTAGTTAATATGACAAATGTCTGGGATTTTCCATAGATACATTACCAACATACTGCTTCCACCTGTTGCAAAACCCAAAAGTGTTTATGAGTTATACTGAGACATGACTAAGCCCGGTCTATCATTGACTATCAGACAGTAATATATAGGCCAAGGAAACAGACAGGGAGTCAGAAATTCAGACAGTTTGGGTAAACACAGACACCACACTACATCTCTCCTATTATGTCAACAGGAAGACTGTTACAAATTGATAAAAATATACCAGACAAATGGCTACTGTGACCTGTTTTCAAGCTTCTGGTTTTCCTAAAAAACTTTAGCATTACATTAAAATGTTCTTTATCAGCACCTCACTCATTTGAAAGTAGAAAGTACTTCATGTGCTAGAGGATGGCAGATGGTCTGGCTAGTTTTATTAAAAAGGTCTAGGAACCTCTGAATCGGATCTCCTAACTTTGAGTTTAGTGGGAGCTGGAAGAGCAATGAGAAATTTATTCAGCCAAGTGATGCTTCTTTAAGGGTCACTAAGATTATTGTGCAATGTAAGTGTCTAGTGTTTGATAAGCATTTGGAGACCCTTAGATGGAAAATGTTATTTAAATTCCAAGGATTATATCTATGTATTTATTCATGAGAGGGGCTGAAGTGGGATTGGCTTTCTGTCAAAAACTGTCAAACAAAAATAGAATTCCTTCTGGATAGTTGTCTTGAGGATTCCTGCTGCTGCCTCAGAGATTTATGTGGAAAGATTACAAGTGTATTATGGTTGAGTAGGTCGTACACAGGACTAGAAATGGGAAGGATTATATTCTACTAACACCTCTGACCTTAATTATTCTGTAATCTTTGACATGTCATATTGCCTTCCTTTTCTTTCTTGTCTGTTGTCAAACTTTTCTCCTTTTGCAAATTTGCAAGGGCAAAGGAAGGTTAAGGGGCTTAGAAGCTCTAATACCCCAATAGCACAATTCCCAGTGATATTACAAGATTGCCTTCATAGCTTTATAGTCTCCTTCAACCTCCATCTAACCTCTTGTCAGAGGTAGTGACTGTCTCCTAGTATATATTTTTGTGATTATTAAATAATGAAATCTGATGATTCTATAGATGTTAGTGTAATATTATTATTGTTATTACCACTGGTAATAGTATTAATAAATATAATAATGTTGTTACATACATATTGATACAAAAATTCCCTAGCTGTACATTATTGTCTCAGACTACAAGTTCAGGTAACTGGGAGATCACCTGGCCACATGGATATGTCAAAACCAGACAGCAGTCTCATTTTTGTTAAAGAAAGTCAGGCTGTAAAAGGGCTGTAATGCATTCTTACAGGTCACTAATCTGAACAATGGGGTGACCAGGAACCCAAGAAGTTTTATGTAGGAAGTAAGTTAATTCTTTTCAGAATGTGAAAAAGGCATAGGCCATGCATATTTTTGTTCTTGAGAAACACACTGAGAAATGGATGTATAAGGAGATTGTACAGATTCCCCTTCAGTTAGCTGCATGTGCCTGTAAAATAGTCATATTCAGAACAATCAGATTATAGATTAATCTGTCCATGAAAAATTCATGCTTTGACTTTTCCTTTAAACATTATGCTTTATTGATTTTTAAATGTCACTGAAAGGACATGTAATTATTTAACATAGAAAAAAACAGGTTTAAATCTTTCAATAAACAGAGGAGACAGAAGACTCATAAGAAATGACAGCTGGCAAACCTTATTTCCTAAATTATAAAAAAGGAAAAAGAAAGAAAATAATAATAATTTAATGGTTATAAATCAGATCAAGGAATATAATAAAAAATATTTTCTGTGATTATTTGGTTGGCCTTTTTTGTGGATTCCTGTCACTTATATTTTTTAATTTTTATTTCTTTTTATTAAAGCCAGTACAAATTAATTTTTCTGGCCCAAATGTTTGAAAACAGACAATACGAGGTCACATCTATAAAAACAACCTGAAAACTAAGTTTACCTTTGCATGTGTGAGGATTTGCAGTAGAGCTGCTTGGATGTTTATCCAATCAGGAAATAAGAACAATACCGTGTGCCTTTGCTGATCAAGGCACCCAACGCATGAATACTCTGTAAAAACAATTCATATTCAGTCCATAACACTAACAACTTTTTTAAGAAGCTATTTTAATTCTGAACATTGAATAAATTTGAAAGAACTGCAATCTGCTCACAGATAAGCCATAAGAAAAGGATTTAGATAAATTATTCATAACAAGCCATTCACTCATCTAGGTTCTAAACAATATCCATCAATATCCAGTGTTCCTGGAGGTGTTTATATAGCAGTAAAATATGTAAATATAGATATGAGAATGGACTGCTCTCAATTATACTTGAGAAAAGTAAAGAGCTTGTTACTTTAACCTATAACCCACAAAAAGAGCAATACAAAAAAAAATTAGTAAAATAACTTTTACAATAAAATTTCCGGATTGTATTTGCATGATATTATTCCACAGATGAGTTGTGTAGCAAGCAGTTTGGCAGCTGTGCCCCTGATTTGACAGTGGTTAGGTGTCATGACCCTTGGTATAGTTAAAACCTAGAACCAAAAATTCAAAATGGAATAATGTTTTCCCCAAAGTAGTGAAGCTACTCTAATCTACTGAAGCTGCTGTAATATTTGACAGGGAAAAATTAAAAAAACCCAAACCTGTCCTAATATACTTCTGCATAAGAACAGACAAATAGTATTTTCTTAAAATGTCCAGAAATTCATTATATAATAGAAGATACTATATGGCAATAATATGATATGGTTTTAATTCTGTAAAAAAACTGTAGAACTCTCAGTTAAACAAAACCTAAGCAGATGGACATATAGTCACATACAGGATGAGGCCTAAACTATATATTTGAATGTGTATGGCTAGGTCTTGAATTTATTGTTGACAGTAGGACTGCAGAGGAATAGAGACACCCCCAGTGGAAACACTTCAGGGGTCAAAGATTATAACAACAATTTGCTTTTGTTTAAAGTAATAAAGCCGAAATCTAGGTCCTGATATATTACATGAATACATGTTCAGGCACATTAGTTTCCCTTTCCTCCCACACATACCAATCTGTGCCTATGATTGTATAAAAGCAGTGACACAGAAACAAATTCTGAGGCATGATCTCTGTTGTGCAATTATCTCTGGGTTCTAGCCCTCAGTTCCCTGAAAAAAACAAAGTGATGGTCCAACATTACCCCTGGAAAAACCATACTGCATCTGTGGAAGAAATATAAAATAAATATACTCCACAATAAACATTTAAGGAATCTGTACAATTTATGGATTTTGGGGCTGTTATATCTGTGAAAGTGAAATGTGTATTAGAAAACTCCTAAAATGTTCCCAGGAATTTTTTAGTAAAAAGCAGTTGCCCTATGCCAATACTATACCAGGGATTGTGCTAACAATTGCACAACGTAGATGGCCACATTCCAGTGCCTAAAAAAACTATCTATACAGACAGAAACAAATGTGTCACAGAACTATATATCTTAGGCTATGGACAAGGACCAGAGCTTGCCTCTTGCAAGTCTGTCTTTGGAAGAAAGTGTCACTGAAGGATCTTCTGTGTGATCTAGGTATACAAAGAGAAGGTTACAGTTGTTTGTTTCCTTTCATAGAGTTGCAATTCAGAGGAGGAGAATTTGTCTAGCAGTTGCATACTGGACCTCTGTGTTACTACAGAGGGTGAATAGCAGAGACTTCCAGGAAGACTACAACAAAAAGAGGGTGGAAGAGGAAGAGCATACTGAGTTTTTTCTGACTGCAGGACTAGCCAAAGTCAAAGGAAGTTGGGAGGGAGGGTTGATCTGCTCGACAGTGGGAAGGCTCTGCAGGGGGATATGGACAGGCTGGATCATTGGGCTGAGGTGAGTTGTATGAGGTTCAACAAGGCCACGTGCTGGGTCCTGCACTTGGGTCACAACAACCCCATGCAATGCTACAGGCTTGGGGAAGAGTGGCTGGAAAGCTGCCCAGCAGAAAAGGACCTGGGGGTGCTGGTTGACAGTTGGCTAAATATGAGCTGGCAGTGTGCGCAGGTGGCCAAGAAGGCCAACGGCATCCTGGCCTATATCAGAAACAGTGTGGCCAGCAGGAGCAGGGAAGTGATCGTCCCCCTGTACTTGGCACTGGTGAGGCCGCGCCTTGAGTCCTGTGTTCAGTTTTGGGCCCCTCACTACAGGAAAGACTTTGAGGTGCTGGAGCGTGTCCAGAGAAGGGCAAAGAAGCTGGTGAGGGGCCTGGAACACAGGTCTGATGAGGAGGAGCGGCTGAGGGAACTGGGGTTGTTTAGCCTGGAGAAAAGGAGGCTGAGGGGAGACCTTATCGCTCTCTACAACTACCTGAAAGGAGGTTGTAGTGAGGTGGGTGCTGGTCTCTTCTGTCAAGTAACTAGTGACAGGACAAGAGGAAATGGCCTCAAGTAGCGGCAGGGGAGGTTTAGATTGGATATTAGGAAAAATGTCTTTACTGAAAGGGTTGTCAGGCATTGGAACAGGCTGCCCAGGGAAGTGGTGGAGTCATCATCCCTGGAGGTATTCAAAAAGTGTGTAGACAAGGCACTTCAGGACATGGTTTAGTTGGCATGGTTGATGGTTGGACTCGATGATCTTAAAGGTCTTTTCCAACCTAAATGATTCTATGATTCTATGAAGCTGCTAAAAACAGATAAGCAAAAAGACTACCATGATTCAGAAGAGAAATTATAATTATGGACATCATCCCAGAGGATCTAGCTGGACAGAAATGCCCAAGAGTGGGGAAATAACTTAATCTGAGAAATATACAGATTGCACAGTATTTTGTCTAAATCTGTACACTTTCTGTACTAGCAAAAGAAATCATCAAGTGTGGTTAGTGATATTATTTGTCACTGTATTTTCAACTGTCTCCCATTACCTAAGTGCTCTCTTCTGTGTGAGGGAAAAGTTAAGGGTCTCAAAAAAGGATTTAAGCAGCTACAAAAGGCAATAGCTAGCCTACAGGGGAAGAAGTGGGGCTGAAGTCACCCCTTTGCCTAGGGCTGGGGAGCCTGACTCAGAACTGTAGGGAGGCATCCTGATCTTTTCAAGATCCTCTTTTGTCTGAAACAGTCTGTCACTATTCGTGTAAGTACTGGACAGGTAGGTCATTAGCAGGCATTCTAGCTTTAACGTGCAGAGCCTCAAAGCATTTTATAAGAAATATAATAATCAGGGTTTTACATACTATGAGTGCATATTCATGAGTTTGCAGGACAGCAGACATTCTCTTTGAGAACTTGTTTGGCAAAAGTAAAGGGAATCAATTTCTTTTTGGTTTACAGTTCAAAGACCCTGATGTACTTCAAAGCCTTCCATGTTTTCAGGCTATAGGCAGTCACCACATCTCAGTACAAAGCTTTATTGTCAAGCATATCTGCTTGTTTTTTCATGAATTAAACACAACATCCTACCAAACACAGGGAAGTTTCATTTCCAGTATACATATTTCATTGTTTAGGATTTTTTGTGGGAGGAAAATCATCAGTGTATTGGTAGAGGAAACCAGTCATAAAAAAAATATTAATTGCATCATAAATAAGATTCATGCAGTACTCAGAGGCTTGGTTTTAGAGCAGCTAGATTGTGTGAAGAATCTGTAAAGGAACAGGTTTCTCTAGCTTCATGCTCTTGGTTATAGGCAATGTTAACCTTAGGAGACTTATAGGTAATACACACACATTTGTGTTAATGCTGACTAATAAATCTAGAGAAACTTTTCTCTGATTGGCTTATTCAAAACATGCATCCCTAACATAAAGAACATGTAGCACTTGCTATTTATGCTCCTGAAAGCAGTAAAATTCCTATTTTACAAAAGAGAAAACTTAAGCAGAGAGAGAACACCCTTGAGAGATGCGGGAATAGTACTAGTCCTTTCTGCGTAACACCAGTTTACAAGGGCATACGACAACTGAATCTCATAGACGGGCTGAAAATTAAAGGGAAAGCATCTTCCTTGTCCTTTCCCATGCAGTTTCAGATTTTGTTTTTATAACATTTAGTAAATTACCTTATTAAATTTATGGGGGTTGGTTGGTACAATATTTTTGTTGTCTTGTAATTACTTGAAAGAGTCTGGATTCTTGAGACTTTTCAGACAAGCAATATTTGTCTGACTTCAGTCAAAGATGTTAGGTAATGTCTGAAAGAGCAGAAGTTACTTGAATAGAATATTCCATCAACTAGTATACATAGTACATGGAGTCACATATGGTATGAGCTTTGAATTGTAGCTACCACTGAGGCCATCAACACAGCTGTTTAGACATGATTGTATGGGGGGTATAATCTGATTGCTAAAAAAAAAATAAAATAGGATTGGGGAGGAGATGTATCCTGGAAAACTAATCTAATTTTTAGCTTTTAGGAGCACTGAAGATTTTTTAAAAATGTTATATTACCTAAAACACTTATTAACTCTTTTTAAAGTAACCAGCAGGAGGATTATTGCCTTCTAGAAGAGGTGGACAGGCCACCTCGAGCTACCACTACCTGTTCTTAAATTAACTGAGAAGGCTACTGAAAGCTTGTAGAAACTGCAAGGCAACAGGTTCCTTCTGCTTTAGATTGTTTTGTCAGTGGGGACTCATCTCACTAGATAAGTGGGCACTAAAAAAATATGTGATGTCTGGCTTTCTCAGGGTCTTCCATTCTTAAGTCCATTCAGATCTTATCATCATTCTGGCTTGGATAATGCTCCTGTTTCAAGTCTTGCATTTTTCCTTTTCAGAGAAAGGAAAATACCACAAAAACAGTCTGCTGGTTTGGAAGTAAAAACATGATCAAGATTTCTTGTATTTTTGCTATAATTTCCAGTGGTATTAATGTGTCTTCTATTGTTTGTATTTTTAAAAGCTTTCTTTTTTAATTGTCATGATGGGGTTCTCCTTTTCTGGGAAATGAGATTATTCTATGTTTGCTGTTTTCTATGCATTTACTGTCTTCTGTGATCACTAGAGATTCCACAGGGGTGAAGTTGAGGTTGAATTCCCAGGGTGGTTTTACACACGAGAGCATAGATTAATCTTTTTCTGAAAAGCAAAGAGGGCAAGTCAGTAGAAAATTTCACTCAGATTTAGTGTTTCAGGTTCTTAAATTTTCCTTGTAGATTTTATTAATTTGCCATTCAAAATATTTTCCATGAAAATCTTTGAACTTGGGCTCTGAAAACTGAATTCTGCCAAAGTAAGTCATACTTGCCATTGCTAACTGATAGCTCTTTTGAAGTAGTCTGTCATATACAGTTTGTCAGAAGAGTGAATCTTGAATACATCTGTGACATTTCATTTTTACTTTTTAAGGGTCATTTTTTTTTGCCAGAATTCATGCCAGAGTTAAAAAGCTATGCTCAGTGCTCAAAATCTGAAAGACTGAGGCTAGACGCATACCTCTTAGATGGATTAACACAATCCAAATACCTGTGGCCAGATGAGAAAGGACACTATCTTGATGCCATCTCATTGATATACATACCATCCAGTATAAAAGTCTTCACAAAAAAATACACTATTTCAATACAAATACGTGTAGACAATATTATCCCTCAGTATTATTTTTTAAAATAAGAAATAAATGTAGAAAAGCAAAAGGGAAGCATGACTAATCTTGCATTTCATGCCCTGTAATGCGTGATAGTTTTGTGGTGCCATGAGGATGGGTGATCGGGGGACTAGAGCATGTGAACTTTTAGTGTGTTAACTTCCTGTTTTGATGCTTTTCTAGTATGCATTCTATCAGTAGAAAAAATTTAAAGGACTTGCCTGTCCAAGGAAGCAAAGATATTCTTTTTTTAATAGCAGAAAAGATGATGATGACTTCATCATAGCAGAAATCTACAATGCCCAGGTGAAGTCTACTGTCTATTAACAGTGTTCTGCTTTATATGCTATTAAATGAATGTAAAGTAATGTACAATTTACAATTGTAATTTCTGGGTGAAAAATATTGCATTTCATGGAGTGTATTGCACAGGAAAGAACAGAAAACTAGATTTTTTTGCATATCACATACAAGAACATTTGTTTTAAGCTATCGGTGTGTGAATTGAAAGATAGGATTTTATGCAGTGCAGTTTGTTCTTAGAATTGAAGCTGTCTACATTGATAGGATAAATGACTACACTTTCTCATAGCATAAATGGGCTTTTGAAATAATCCCATGATATCCCTTATGCTTCCTGCTAGTTGTCCCTTATTCTGTGTGTTGGTTTTTTAATTTTGTCTATATGTCTGTGCTAATCTTTTATTTGTGGTCTCACCTACATCCCACATAATGTGAACTTAATCATAGAATCATAGAATATCTCAAGTTGGAAGGGACCCATAAGGATCATCAAGTCCAACTCTCTGCTCCACACAGGACTACCTAAAACTAAACCATATGACTAAGAGCATCATCCAGATGCTCTTTGAACACTGACAGGCTTGGTGCCATGACCACTTCCCTGGGAAACCTGTTTGAGTGACCGACCACGCTCTCACTGAAGAGCCTTTTCCTAATGTCCAACCTGAACTTCCCCTGACACAGCTTCATTCCATTTCTTCATGTCCTATTGTTGGTCCCCAGAGAAAGGAGATCAGCAACTCCTCCTCTGCTGCCCCCTTTGAGGAAATTGGAGACTGCGATGAGGTCACCCCTCAGCCTTCTTTTACAATCTGAACAAACCAAGTGACTTCAGCTGCATGTTGTAAATCTTGCCCTCAAGGCCTTTCACCGTCTCGGTCTTCCTCCTCTGGACACACTCTAACAGTTTGATGCCCTTCTTGTCCTGAGGCACCCAAAACTGCACACAGTATTTCTGTGGTGAGGTCACACCAGTGCAGCATAGAGTGGGACAATCACCTCCCTCAACCAGCTAGCTGTGCTGTGCTTGGTGCAGCCCAGGACACGGTTAGCCCTTTGGGCTGCCAGGGCATACTGTTGACTCATATTCGACTTGCCATCAAACCAAACCCCCAGATCTCTTTCCGTGGGGCTGCTCTCTAGCCTCTTACCCCCCAGTCTGTATGTACGAGAGGCTGGAGAGCAGCCTCTCATACAATCGCAAACAATCCCGTTCCAAAAGTAATATAGGAAGTATAGTAGGGGGAAGTATAGTAGGGTGTTGGTCGAATTGGTCTTGTGTCCACATTATTGGTGCTTTAAAGAGCACTCAGATATGCTTACTTTTTCTTCCCTTAGAACCAGTTGCAGTGAGATAGTTCTTATTACTTCACTGAGGATTTTTTCTTTTTTGCTTTTTGTTTTAATCCTCTCAGTGTTTTTACCAATGGCCACTGCTTAAAATAGAATTTCTCCTTTCTGAAGTGGATGTACTGGGTCTTTCTTGTAACACAGGGAAAAGTAGGAAAGGAAAGTACAGTTCAGGTACAACATTGGAGAAATTGTAGTAGAAAAAGGTTGTGAATTTGGTTCATATGCTCAAATGAGAGGGGAATCTTCACCTCTCTTCTTCTGAAGTTTTCTCCCTTACTACTGAAAGCCACAGTTGTGCTTTGATGTTTGCATTCAGTGGAAGAGCTGTAGCAGAGGATTCTGTAAAAAAACCCATCATCCACCCCAGTATACCCTTAAACCCAAGACTGAAGAAGTTTTGAGTTAAATTTCAACTGCAAATCAAGCAAGGAAAAAAACTATCTGGAAATTGAGTCAGATACATGCATGTTGACTTAGCTTCTAGGAAATCCTTTCACTGTTTTCTTGCTCAATAGTCACATTGTAATTAAAATTGTATGGCCCTTTACAAAAGGAATCAGTGTAAGAATGGCCTGTTCTGAAAGAAGAAAGACCTTGTTTGCCAGCAGCTATAAGCCTTGATTTTCAGGGACTGTAAGGTCTAAGCAGCTGGAATGTATGGAAATGAATTTTCATGGTCTTCAGGGGCTCCAGTTACTGAGGGCTACAGCACCTGGATCATCATGCAATGCTAGTTTCCTGAGGGCTATAAGGTTTGATCTGTCAGAGAAGGTTGCAACTGTGAAAAAAATATGCTGAACTGTGATTTATTGCTGTCACCCAACATATGCATGATTCTGCTTTCTAGCAGGCAGCTGTCAGGGGTTTGCACAACTAGCCAGCTAGGATATCCCTCATGGTTTGGCTCTCCTAATTCAGTAAATGAGCAGCCATTTATAGCTATGGTTTCATATGGGCTCCACATCTGCTCTTCTGACATTGATTCTTCTTGCTATCAGAAGACTCATGCAATATACTCCTAGCAAAGAGGATCCATGCAAGGAAGCAGAGACCGGATTCAAGCTGAAGACTGAAACTGCTCCATTTTCCATACTTTTCACTTATCCTTCTGCTTTTATGCCATACTGGAAGAAGCTCTGGAAACAACCAATATTGCCTGTGAACAGTTCTATAACGCCAGATATCATAAAGTTGGCAGGCTATGTAATATAGATCTGAATTAATATTAACTATCGGTAGCTGTTAAATAGATAAAATGGTAACATGAACATGCCCTGGACTCTTCTCTGACTTGAGGCTAACTGGCACAGGGTGTGATAGTTGAATCCTATTAAACTCTTTTGAGCTTTGGAAGAATCTACTGGAAATATTCTGCAGCTTGCACTGACTCCCAGACTGCCTGGCAATTGTTTGAGAGAGTGTGGTGTGGGCCAAAACTCAGTCAGGCACAATTGTAACAAGTTAGCAGTAAGACAATCAAATTTAAGAGCCCAGAAGTGTTCTTTGTAACTGTTGCATGTACTCTGTATATTATGGTTTGCTTGCCTGACATCAGCCAGGGAAGAATTACAGAGGATATGGACATCATGAACTAGTTGCCAGACCATCCATAAATGACTGCAGCAAAGTGTTGGCAGATGATGTACAGCTGTTGTAACAACTGAATAATATCCCTTCCTGTTGATAAGTTATTGAACACAACATGAAAGTGGAGGGGAGAGGAAAAAGAACAGAAAACAGGCTAATAGATATGCATATACAGCCCAGCAGTAGCATGAACATAGCTGATCATGAAGGAAGAATCTGCTATAATTTCTTGTGTCTCCATCACTTGGAAGTGTCATGGAACCAGATTCCTCAAAATGGGGAATATCACCTCTGGAACTGCATTATGGGAAATCTTGTTTCTCAACATAAATTGAGAGCACAGAGATAAAAGTTGGTATTGCCAGCTTCTAAATGTCTCTTTTGCCCATTGACACTCTGTAATCAGTTATCTTCTACACTAAATGAGGAGTGGCCTCAGTAAAAGTCTCCACAAATGTGGATTCTCCTTCAATTGACTCTCCTCCCACATTTGTAGCAAGATCTGCCATTAGTTATTTGTTCTTCTCAGAAACTCAGAGGCTGAGTGCAATAGGAAGCCATTCATCACCATGCTGAAGGTCAGTTCAGCCTCCTGTAATTTAATTTCTTCATGTACTTCCTCTGTCTGTATCTGGTCTGTGGTGAACAATACAGCTTGCTCCCATACATCAGTTTGATCAGTTGAGCAGAGATAAGTCTTTTGCAGCAGCTACTTTATGTTCATCTTGTCAGAATGGGCCACAGATGAAAATAAAATTTGGATTGGCCATTCCACAATGTAGATGGTCACCTGGACCAGCAGTATTGTGTTATTGCTCTTTTAAAGGAGCATGCTTCTCGGGCACTGGTTGGCTTTGAAACCTAAAGAAAACCACATGGCGGGGCTGGCATTCCAGACTGCACGCAGTTCACAGAAGAAAAGTTGAATGCACTTCGGTTTAAGATACACTTATTGTTTAAGACTGCTGTAAGATTAAGTCTAAGAGTAACAAGGTCAGATAATCTCAGTTGCATGCTCTTGCTAATTTAGCAATATAATTTAACATGTGATAATGAGACTGAACGTGCTCAACTCTACCGTCAGATGGCTGAGCAGTGCAAGCATTGACTTGTTAGCGCTAGTTGTCTTCTTTGCTAATGACTTCTTTGTTTTGTGAATGTTAACGACTGTATTATTATTTTGCATCATAATATTGTATATTATTGTTATTTACTCAATTACGATAATTAAACCAAGGGCAGTATGACTATGTACTATTAGTTTTTTGCTGCTGCTTCTTAGGTTTAATAGAGGTTGCGTGAGCCCAAAGTAAGTGTTTTCCAGCTTTCCTACATGGCCTAATAAAAGATATTCCCTCTCCTCACAAGCCTTGCTTCTATCAGTAGTTGGGACTATCACAGAATCATTTGAATTTGAAGGGAACTCTTGAGATCATCTGGTCCAACCCCCTGCTCAAGCAGAGTCAGCTAAAGCAGGTTGCCCAGGACCATGTCCTGTCAGGTTTTGGGTATCTCTACAGAGGGACACTTCACAAAGTCTCTGTGCCAGTGTTTCACCACCTTCACAGTAAAAAAACCCCTTTTTTCTTGTGTTCAGATGAAATTTAATATTTTTTAATTTGTCTCCATTGTCTCATGTCCTGTCAATGGGCACTACTGAGAAGAGCCTGGCTCCCTCTTCATCATTCCCTCCCATCAAGTATTTATACACATGGATAGGTTCCCCCCAAGCCTTTTCTTTCCCAGGCTGAATCTTTATCTGTATGGATAAAGAAGTAATTAAGAAGGTCTAGAAGTGAAATAAAATACTCTGCTCCCAACTGAAACTAAACATTTATCTGGAGGGATTTGGACAGTACTGAGTAGGATTTTTTTTTTATTTGGTTTTATAGCACTTGCTGTATTTTTTTT
>VYZV01041189.1:48046-68434 GCA_013401275.1 Pandion haliaetus | reverse complement strand
TTTTTTCCTGAGTTGTATTATCTAGCCAGGTATGGTAGGACCCCTTTCTCTTTAGTAATATTGTTATAATATCCTGTGCTGCTCCTCAGAATCCTTAAGACATCTGAAAAGCATCAGATCAGAGAAGGCAAGTTACTACTTTTGCTTTGTGTGTTACCACTGTATAGGGTGGCATGTGGGTAAGTGTGTTACAAATGCAAGAGTTTGAAGGTTATAGGTTGAGAGAGCATCTAAGAGTTAAAAACTAATTGCACTTGAGGGAAGTATACGTTAACACCCAATTTTAGTTACCTGGACTATTGTATCCTCAGTAGAAAGGTGTAGAAATCTCCATAGACTGACTCCAAGCTGGAGATACTTTAACTTAACTTCCAGGGAAACCTGTTTCTCTCCACTGACTATATGGGGAGACTAGGCTTCTTGTTTACGAAGGTAAGTTGAGTTGTGCTGCCTGTCATTCTTCTGTGCTAGGACTCAGGACAGCCTTGATGTCAAGCCCCCAGGCTTAGTGGTAAAGGAGCACAGCAGTCTTGCTCTGTGGCATGGCTGCATTCCTTTCCTTACCTATTTTAGCATCCCTGTTTGTAAGGGGACATGTCAGGATTTTTGATTCCCCAAAGAGTTGAGAGTAGATGGCTGAGGGCTGCTTGAGGCAAAATGTTATGAGTAATGTTAAGTACTATATTATTCATCAATGTGTAGTAGTATTACATGAGCTGGCGTTGGTCCACTTGTGGCTCTGCTTTATACAAATACAATTTGGCAAGTGTTGAAAGCAGTTTGCGATGAAGTCCCAGTCAGTGGATGTATCACTGCTTGGATCCTTGTTGCTGAAACAGAAATAATCCTAGTCTCTTCCCAGGGCAAAAAACATGCTCAGAAAGTTCGTCTTTACATCCAGATGCATAGCAAGAAAGATGAAAGGCAGGAGCATGGCAAACAGAAGAAAACAGATTGCATCAATTTTCAGGTGACTATTCCTCTTCATTGCTAAATAAATGTTGCCTTCTGTACTTCAGTGAGTGCTTGTAACTGAGCTTGCCCTTGTCTGGTTTCAGATGGATGGGAGTGGAGTAGTGGACAAAAACAAATACTGCAGTCTCTGCAACATGTTTTTTACTTCCCCAGTTGTTGCTTTGTCTCATTACTTGGGAAAGATCCATGCTAAAAAGCTGAAGCAATTATCAGTAGACCAAGTCCACATGCCAGCACAGAGCATGCAGCCTGTTTCTGGTAAGAACTAAGTAATTTGCTTCATGTGTTTTCCTGTCACTCTCTGAAACAAATACAGAGAAGTATCTTCCTACACTTGCCATGTCTTTATGCCTTTCCATTCTGCTGAAGTTGTGGAGCTGTCTTGTGGTAACTCCTTAGGTGAATAAACAAAGATACTACCTTGTGCAACTCTGAAGCCATAGAACCTTGCTTTCAAATTCCCTATCTTTCATTGACTGAAACTAAAGGCAAATATTTCTGATATTTTTATTAAAGAAAGGTATTGTTGTTCTGAGAATTCACTGCAGTCCCAACAAGATGTTTCTCTGATAAATTAACATGATAAGAAATTAAAAAACAATTAGTCCATGAGCAACACTTAACTGATGTTAGTCCAGTACAAGTTGCTGGACTGTATTTAAAGATGGAGCATAGCGTATGTGCCCTGAATCACCTTCTGCAGGGTACATGTCGCTTCTTGGACTGTATAAGGACCTTAGAGTGACCAGCCATCAGACACAGCTGATGTTTAGGTATCTAATGATGAGGTTTCTTGAATATTCCAGGGTTGTGTTCCTTACCAGGCTGTACATTCATATCCTTGCAAGGACTAAGATATTTTATAGGCTCTTGCAAGTAGTTCAGCACCCAGCAGACTGTTCTCCTTTCTGTCTCTAGTTCTGCAGTCACCTGTTTTGCTCCATGGAATTGTTTTAGCCTTTCCTTTTCTGTGCTGTCAGCAGATTTATGCTCTACTTCCATGTCTCCAGCTTTACAGAAGCCATTGGCTGAGAAGCCCTTGCTGTCTTCAAAAGCTGAAGAGTCTTCATCATCCTCCAACATAAGGTTGAAGTTAAATGATCCAGACAAGTACTGCAAGCTCTGTTGTGCTCCCTTCAATAATCCACTTGTGGCCCAGCAGCATTATGTTGGTAAGAAACACAGAAGAAATGAAGCACGGAAAAAGATACTGGAGGAGCTAGGAGACAAAGCTGTCCCTGCAGAATCCAGCACAAATGGTAAGCGGAACATGAGTGAGTGTTGCAATCACTGAGTGTAGCTTTAGTGCTCAGTTCTTATGTGTTCAAGGAACTGCTCTTATGTGTGCAAGGAAATGATAGTCTTCACCTGTGTTACAGAACAAGTTCATTTCTTCCTTTCTGTTTGGTCTATGAACTGCTAAAGTTCTGTCTGACAGCTGTAAATTGGAAAGTATTTTATTGACTTGGAGACCCAAATCCAGTCCTCACAGAGTTCTGCAGTCAGATTCAAAGGATTGTAGAAATAGCCCAGTCCCCTAAATGCAAGGCCAGGATCAGTTGTATCTGTGTCGTTCTTAAGATGTTCATCCACCTTGTTCATAAAAAACATCTGAGCTGGAAACTCCACAACCTCCATAATGAACATCACCCAGGACTTCTTGACCTTAAAACCTTCTACAGACATTGAACTTGGCTCTCTCCGACCACAATGTATTTCTTCATGGTACACAGAACAAGAAGCAGACACAAGAACTGAATAATTTGTTTCCTTTTTGTCACGTTCTTTAAATAATTGAAAACTGGTGTCATGTCTTCCCTTAATCTTTTATTCATGAAACTGGTTGTTGTAATTATTTCAATCTTCCCACATAAGGAAATCTGTTTCCTAAACAGTCATTGTTCTTTAGCCTCCCATCAGGACTGTCTCTAGCTCAAGTACTGTGTCCAAAGCCAAGGCCCTGTTGCTGTGCAACTTCCATTAATTTTGAGGAGGCATTATCTGGTCCTGTGCACCAGAACTGTCAATCCTTTCTTCAGTAAGGAATTCAAAATCCTACCTGGTAGTCAAGTCATTGTTAGTATAAAACAGCTCTCATTAAATCATGCTATAATTTAAACAAAATAATACATTTTGATGCAAAGCAGTAGCCCATTGGAATTAATGCTGCATTTTGCTAATGGATGAAGCTCTTGGGTTTGCATGGGGGAAAAGGGTGCTCACTGGTTTCGGAATACTTAGGTCTATGGATGACACAGCTTGTGGTAGAGGAGAAAATGACAACCTAGAAAACACAAGCGTTTTTCTCATCTGACCTTACCTTATATTTGCCTGAGGCTCCATGTACCATATTCATAATGTACTGTATTGACAATTCCCTCAGCATCTTTGCAGGGTTGAATCAACGCTGCATGAACATTTGAGTGGGTAATGTTTAAACTGATCTTACTTTAATTAAACCTGGACTGACTGGATTGGTATCTGTTGGTGCTTGCATTGGGTCAGGTATTTACAATAATACTGAATTTTACAGCACAGTTCATTCTCATCAATGCTTGACAACAGTTAACTGGAATTATCTAGGATCACATCAGTCATCAGAAATACTCTGTTAATGTTTAAACCATGGTTACACTGCAACTGTACACCTCACCAGCTCCCTTCATAAATATTATTCTAGTGTAAAATTGCAGCAGAGACTTTATATCTGCCTATAAAAATCATTTATGGGAACAGTATGTCAGGACTCTTGCATGGGATGAGATCATGATGTGCTTTAAGTTTTGCCTTTCATTTGTAGTCTCCCTAACCTACAGGTTCCTTCTTTTCAGCGGTTGGGGTTGGTTATTACATGTGTCCCATATGTAACATCACACTTACATCTATAGAGACGTACCATTCCCACATGCAAGGGAATAAGCACCGGATTAAGTAAGTCAATAAGTCTTTCATTACTATTCCTCTGTATTTTGTACTTTCAAACTTTTTCATTAGCCCTGTTGTCTGCTGTTAAGTGACTGACTAGTTTGTGGGTTTTTTGGGTTTGTTTGGGGTTTTTTTTGTTGTTGTTTTGGTTTAGTGGTTTAAAGGGGCACTGTCCATTTAAACATCATACTTGTGACTGAAATTCAGTCTTAGACTTCCCACAGTTGCATCTTCAATGACAACCTAGAGGGTAAAGGTTCCGAAACCTGTACAGTTTTTCCACTTATTTTGCTATTTGGGGATAGCAGCACCTGTTTTGGTACCACATCTTCAGCGCTCATCCTAGAAGGAAGTGGTCTGAACTTAAAGCTTCCTACTGACAGGGCAAAGAAGACCTTAATCCCAAAAAGTACCAAGTATCTATCAATTATGTTGCTTTCAGGATTCATCAACATGCATCTTACATTTGGCATAAGGTGATTTATGACACAGATGATAGCTCTTGTACTTTCCCTTTTACCCAGAAGAGGGCTTGTAGACTGTTAATTACAGAATGGATATTGCGGTGATTTAAAATGTACTTTTTAGAGATTGCTGTGCAAGTAGGCTAAATATCAAAATTGCTTACTTGTTAAGAATTTTGATAAGGCATATTGTAAGTGAAGGCACAATAAAAATATAACCAGAAGAGACTGATGTAGAACTGAAAGACAATCATAGAATCATAGAATGGTTTGGATTGGAAGGGACCTTAAAGATCATCTAGTTCCAACTCCCCTGCCATGGGCAGGGACACCTTCCACTAGACCAGGTTGCTCAAAGCCCCATCCAACCTGGCCTTGAACGCTTCCAGGGATGGGGCATCCACAGCCTCTCTGGGCAACCTGTTGCAGTGCCTCACCACCCTCACAGTGAAGAACTTCTTCCTTACGTCTAATCTAAAGGTCCCCTCTTTCAGTTTAAAGCCATTACCCCCTGTCCTATCACTACATGCCCTTGTAAAAAGTCCCTCTCAGGCTTGCTTGTAGGCCTCTTTTAGGTAGTAGAAGGCCACATTAAGGTCTCCATGGAGCCTCCTCTTCTCCAGGTTGAACAGCCACAACTCTCTCAGCCTGTCTTCAGAGGGGAAGTGCTCCAGCCCCTCTGATCATCTTTGTGGCCCTCCTCTGGACTCACTCCAGCAGGTCCATGTCCTTCTTGCAGTGGGGTCTCACAGGAGCGGAGTAGAGGGGGAGAATCACCTCCCTCAACCTGCTGGCCATGCTTCTTTTGATGCAGCCCAGGATACAGTAGGCTTTCTGGGCTGCAAGTGCACATTGCTGGCTTGTATTCAGTTTTTCATCGACGAACACCCTCGAGTCCTCCTCTGCAGGGGTGCTCTCAATCCACTCATCACGCAGCCTGTATCTGTGCTTGGGATTGCTGCGACCCAAATGCAGGACCTTACACTTGGCTTTGTTGAACTTCATGAGTTTTGCACAGGCCCACCTCTCAAGCCTGTCAGGGTCCCTCTGGATGGCATCCCTTCCCTCCAGCGTGTTGACCGCACCACACAGCTTGGTGGTGTTGGCAAACTTACGGAGGGTGTGCTAAATCCCACTGCCCGTGTCACCGACAAAGACGTTACACAGCACTGGTCCCAATACCAACCCCTGAGGAACACCACTCGTCACCAGTCTGCACTTGGACATTGAGCCATTGACCACAGTTCTCCGAGTGTGACCATCCAGCCAATTCCTTACCCACCAAGGGGTCCATCCATCAAATCCATGTCTCTCCAATTTAGAGACAAGGATGTCATCTGGGACAGTGTCAAAAGCTTTGCACAAGTCTAGGTAGCTGATGTCCATTGCTCTTCCCTTATCCACCAACGCTGTCACCCTGTCATAGAAGGCCACCAAATTTGTCAGGTGTGATTTGCCCTTAGTGAAGCCATGTTGGCTGTCACCAATCACCTCCTTATTTTCCATGTGCCTTAGCGTAGTTTCCAGGAGGATCCCCTCCATGATCTTGCCAGGCGCAGAGGTGAGACTGACTGGCCTGTAGTCCCCCAGGTCTTCCTTTTTTACCTTTTTAAAAAACAGGTTACGTTTCCCCTTTTCCAGGCAGTGGCAACTTCACTGAACTGCCACGACTTCTCAAATATGATGGTTAGTGGCTTAGCCACTTCATCCACCAGTTCCCTCACAACCCTCAGATGCACCTCATCAGGTCCCATGGACTTGTGCACCTTCAGGTTCCTCAGACGGTCTCGAACCTGGTCTCCTGCAGTGGGCGGTTCTTCATTCTCCCAGTCCCTGCCTTTGCCTTCCGTGGCTTGGGTGGTGTGGCTGGAGCACTTGCTGGTGAAGACCGAGTCAAAAAACTCATTGAGTACCTCAGCCTTTTCCATGTCCCAGGTAACCAGGTCTCCCGTTTCCTTCCGGAGAGGGCCCACATTTTCCCTAGTCTTCCTTTTATCACCGATATACATATATAGATGTTTTTCTCATTGCCCTTGACACCCCTGGCCAGATTTAATTCTGTCAGGGCTTTAGCTTTCCTAACCTGATCCCTGGCTGCTTGCATTGTAGTGTTTGTTTAGTCAACAGTCCCCCAAAAGAGGAGTGTAGGGAGTTGCTAGAGGCCTATCTATAGTTCAACAAAATGAATGTATAAAGCTGGTGAATTAAGGCAGAACAAGATAGATTTAAGGGATGGGTCTTTGGTGCTGCTCTTTCCACAGTGGAATATCTTTGTCATCTAACCACTTTATCTTCCAGTGTTAGGAAAAGCAGAGTAGAATATAAACTGATAGGTAGTTTTGCCTTGGGAGCACTTTTATCTTGTTTGGGCTTTTTAGCAATCCAGGTTGGTTGTTGCTGTTCTGTTTTGTTTCTGCCGTGGAGTTACACAGTTTGCCTGAAATTACTGTACTGCAACTGTTCAATAGAATGAATCTCATAAAGAAATTAGTAACTTTTTTACTTGACGGTCAGTATATAATGTAATTACATCTTACCTGCATCTAATTGGAGACTAGTTCATAAGAGAGAATCTTAAATTTTCTTTTTAAAAAGTAGTTTTAAAAATGTGTGCAGTCATTTTAAAAGTATCTTATTCTTGCAGCACCCTAGGTCACAAGAAACTCATTTGATCTTAAGGAAGTTATTCTGGATTTTCAGTTTTCACAGAGTAGGATATGTTCCCTGTAATTTCAGCTTTACAGATACGATCGTGTGTAACAGGGTCCATGTAGTTATACGGAACAACACAGTTGGAATATGTTCTTTTTCTAACTCTGGAAATACAACCCTTTTTTTTTTTTTTTTTTAAACTCAACAGGTGCTAAGCAAACTTAATAACTAAGACTTTCTCTCCAATTTATGCAGAGAAACAGTGCTTGTCAATCTCACAAAAAAATCAAAGAAAATATATGACTCCTTTCAAGATGAATTAGCGGATTACATTAAAGTTCAGAATATTAGAGTCCTACGGCGAAGAAGGTATTTAGGAAAAGCAGAAGAGGAAGAGTTTCAAGATAAAAACATTGAAGGAGGAAGTGATCTTGGTAAGGTTGTATCTTCAAACTTTCAGTGTGAACAAGGCCAGTATTCCAGCCAGTTACCTACAAATAGTGGGGAAAATAGATCACCCAGCTGGCCATCAGCTTGTGAGCATGCACTAGAAAAGACACTTAATTGTCACTATAACAAGGGATACTGTAAAGAAGAGCAAACATCTGAGGTGTCCACCATCAGAGAGAGGAGTTTCAGCCTATTGGTTGGAGAATCTAAAGACTGCTATGAACTTAGGCTTGCTGAAAGTTCTACCAGCTCCTACAGAAAAGAACAGAAATTTCAGATAAAACTTTCTGAGGAGGAAAAATGTATCAGTGAAGAGCTGAAGTTTGAGAAAAAAGCCACAAAACAGAAAAGAAAGAAAAATAGTGAAGGTGCAGATTTTGGAAAAGAAAACGAGAAGCAAAAGAGAATTAAATTTGCAGTAGACTTGTTAAATAAGAAGAAATCAAGACCTTTTAAAGGCAAAAGACTTAAAGAAAACCCTGCTGAGAAAGAGAGCAGAAAGCAGAAAAGGGGTAGAAAGAAGCCACAGACAGATAATAAAAGAGAAGAGGAGCTCCTTTGGGATGAATCTGTCTTGGGATGTTGATAAAGATTTTGCTTAGCTTTAAGAAGTTGTTTCTGTTTGTAGACTCACTTAACCATTTTGTACTATAGTATGACTTTTTTTTTTTTTGAAGCAAAGTTTTTGTTCCAATCTGGAATTGAGAAAAAGCCTGTCTTCTGAAATTTTTGGGCAGTAGGTAGGCATCAGTTCTTAACCATCTTACACATACAGCAGCCATTGCAGTGATGTGAGTTTGAAAGTTTGTAATCTCTTCTGGAATATAACACAAATAAGGGTCAGTAGCTTATAGAATACTGTTCAAATTTCACCAAAATGCATAGCTTCTTTCTAATATTAATGGTGCCAATTATTGAGGTTTCTATTATTCTTCTAGGAAAGGACATAAACTCTTAAGATAAATAAGGGCCCTCCAGTGTTCCTGACCATGTCTGTAACCATTTCTCTGACAGATTTAAAAGGAGAATGTGAAAGGCTTTTGATTCCAAATCTTATTTGCTGTTGGGAATTTTTTTTGTTTGGTTCTTGTTTGGTTTTTTGTCACTTAATTCTGAGTGGAAAATGAGTCTATTAAACATGTAACTGGTTGTCAGATATACATTGTCTAGTAGATTTTTCTCATTGTAATGCTGATTTTTAGTTTAATTTAGGAAACACAGAAAAGGTGCAGTATGCAAAATGGATTGCTAACATGAGGCTACGTTCTGCTTCATTCACTCAAAGTAAGGTACAGAAGGAATGTTATAGTGAAGCTAGATTTGTGCTCCAGAAAATCCCCTGAAAAATCAGTGACAGCTTTGTATCTCCATTGTAAATGTCGTGTCACCAGACCCTCATTCACAATATGGATTTACATTAGTGTGGCATGAGCACTGATGTCCTACATATATGCAATTAATTGAAAAACTCGGATGATGGGGTTCAAGCTCTTGTGTTGCTCCAAGGACTCTCAGATGAGACCTTCAGTAATCCATGGACACTGGAAACACATCAGTCTCTACAGGGCCTGGGGCAGGCAAGCTGCCCAAGAGAGAAGGGAATTGCATTGTCTGCCTCCTGCACTGTGCAGAGCTGGGGTTGTGTGGAGGATTTGAAGCCTGTGTGAAGTTTTACTGAAAGCTCCTGGACTTAGTAAATACAGTTAAGTTCTGAAAAGTGATCATTTAAAAAGCAATTTCATAAGACACCATTTAGTATCTCTCTTACTGCCTTCAGGTTGCAAGAAAGCTTTTTCTGAGCCCTGATGTGGGATCTGAAAGCCATCACGCTGTTGGTTTACACCACTCAGACTGTGCTTTCCACTGGGTTAGTCTGTTTGTAGAGGCACCTGTGCTGAGCTGCTGCTCTCAGTAAATCTGCCCAACTGCAACTTTCTGTTGTGGGTTGTTGTGGTGTGGGATGGAGTAGAGACCAGGGCCCTCAAGCCTTGAATTCTGTATGATTTGTCTTAATTTTAGTTTTGCAAGTATAAGTACTAGGTTGGAAAGCCCTGAAGATAATGTAGTCTGCTTTATTTTTTTAAGTATTTGCGTTTTGTGGTTGATTGCAATCTTGGATTTAGAATTTCCTGCTGATAAAGTTATAAATCTGAGTAGTTAGCATCTGAGCTGTCAAATAACTTAGTCCATCCTCTAAAAGACAAGCTCAACTAGATACATGTACAACTAAACAAAGCTGAGCAGGAGCATGTAGGTGCCAATAACAATTCATTGGTCAGGATTCTCGGGAACCTGAACTCAGAAGTCCATGGGGATTCAGCTTTAAGTTCAACGTGTACATAGGGTCCTCGTTCTGGTCCCCTTTCCTAATCTCTCCTGGTCTTTGAGGCTGATAATGCCTCTGCTTTCTTCAGTGGCTTTTCTTCGTCACTCAGGAATTACATGCCTTTCTGTATTTTTCCAAGGACTCTTTCCCTGGCTTTCCTTAGCCCTTGCTTGTCTGCTGAGGGAGTCTAAAGTCATACATTAATACCTGCTTTTCTCATTATTTACTTGGGCAGAGAGTGGGTTCAATCATCATTTACTTAGGCTAACTGTTGATGACAGTTGTGAGCTGTTGTAAGCTGCCAACTGCAGGCTACTTGTATTGACCTTCAGTGTAACCGGGGAGGTTTTCAAGCACTGTTTCCTATTTATACTCTTTACTGTGAGAATAACATGGGCAACACTGCAGCTTCTTTCCCATGTAAGACAAATAATTACTTTCTCTTCTTTCAGGACACCTAGTGCAGCAAACTAGATATTGTAAGATCTTGTTGATACTTGTGCTACTCTGTCAATTAGGGCTATGCAAATATGGCCGGTGTCTTTCACAATTACTGGTAGGGAACCCTTGCTCTATATGGTCATGTATGCCTCCTTTCCTTAGGGAGTCAGTCTAAGAAAACAATTAGACCTCCAGCAGATGGAAAGGCCACGATGTAGTACTCCACTTGTACACAAGGAACAGACTAATTGAAGGGAAGTAAGTGCCAGTTTACTTGCTTTTGAAATAAGAGTTGCACTTTTGGAAGTTGGGAGATTAATAGCTCTGAAAATATGGTAAAAGCATGAGTTGACAGAACAAGGAGATGTTTTTGCTTTTTTCAGTGATCATTCCCAAATCTGTACTTGAACTCCATACTCTCCTCGCCCACCCACTGTGAAGTGGTTGCACAAACTACGTAGAATAGCTCTAAACAAAGTTTCTTGATATCAAACATGAAAGATAAGATCCCAAAAGAAGTGTTCTTGCCACATGTTGATGAAAAAATGATTAATCTGTGATGTAAACGCTGTGAATGGGACAGCACATTCTCATCTAGCAGAAGTGACTTATAGCTCTAATTTGGGTAAGTGATATCCAATTTTCTAAGGCCATAAATAATGATTAATGTTCATGTGTTTCCTGATTGCCTTTTTCCTAGGCTTTCACATTTGTGCCAATAGTTATCTACATGCTAGATGTTTTGAAATACTAGGCACAGAGATCGATGACTTTATTTACCTTTTACTGTAAATATCTCTTTCATTTCTTAGTAGCAAAGGAATCCACAGTGTGTGTAGTGGAAGCTAATTCTGCTCATCTGTTCCTCATTAAAACTACCAAAGCATTACAATTCTGATTTGGGAAACAAATTAAGTCACAGATCTTTGTCACATCTGAGCAGAAAGACTTGCAGATCTGCCTGGAGACCCCTTGGAGCCAATGGTGTTTTATGCAGGTATGAGGGTTCCTCTGTGAAGGCCCAAAAGCACTAAATTTGACCTGTCTCCTATTTCAGTAAACTTGTGTGCTGCTTGGCCTTGTGAAAGAACTGCTGTATATCAAAAAGGCAAGTTAAAACTGTGTGCATGTAGCAGAGCAGAAAAACAAGGTTAAAACTGCTGGTTTAAACTCAGCTTAAGTGAAAACTCCTGCATTTCAATTTTGGCTCTGTCCCTGGTTCACCATGTCACCTGGACCAAGTATTTAATTTTTCCAAGGCCTCTTTTTTCATCTACAAATGAAGGGTACTCTGGCAAATTTATCCTGCCCACACTCTGCCCCTGAAGCAGACTGCTGCTGCCAGTTTCCCCTCCTTTCTCCTGAAGGATACCACCCTGGGACATCCTTGTGTCCCTGCATCCACTATTCTCATTCACAGCCAGACAGATCAGCTTTAACTCTCCATAAGGGCCCCTGACATTAGAGGGAGGCAAGGCCACCCTTCTGCTGGAGCAGGAATAACAAGAAGTGTCTGAAAGCATTGGAGTTGCTTGTTCAATGAACACATAATAGATGCTCAGCTCTGAAAGCAGCTGTCACATTCAGTGTCCTATGAAGAGTGTTGTGAATGTGCTGTTCTGCAAAATACTGTCACTTTTTTATAGTTTGTTTTCCTTTTTATGACTTTTTGTACTTTGGTTTCGTGACTGGCTGCAGTATGTGAAGAATTTGTAGTGAGATCCTAGTGCGAGGTCTGCCTAAAAAAGGCCACAACTGAAACAGGACTTGTCTTTCTGCATCCTGTGAAGTGAGCAGAAACTTGTTTTCACAGTGGAAGGTTCTCATTTGAAATCTTGCGTTAAAAGGGAGAAGCACTAAAGTCACCTTTCATGCCCTGAACTTGGGCTGTGGTTTCAGTGAGGCACAGTGGGAACAATAACACCTGGCAAGTTAACCCTACCACTGGCCTGTGAGACATAGCCTTGTCGTATCTAACCTGCTAACTTGTCCAAGCATATTTCTTTAAAGATTGAGATGCGTTCAACTGAAATCAGTGTAAATCACCTGAATGCAATGCCTTGAGCTGCATCTCAAATTTACCATGTATCTGTGGAATCAGATTACAGTGTAAAACAGTTGTTTGAGCTAGTTAAGAGGACTATTACAGCTTAATTAAATTAAGGTATTTTTTTCAGCATAGAGCTCTTGGCCAGCACCGCCATCCAACAACATGGAAGCTGACAGTGTGCTTAATGGCTGGATTTATCAGCCAGAACACCAAGATGAAAGCACCAGGGTGAGGACTGGAAGATTTGGATTCTCTTTCCAGCCTTTCCACAAGCTTCTCCTGTGATTTACAGCTTGCCAGGAATGTGGTGCCAGATGAGCTCTTCCAGCTGCAGCTTTTTTAACCTTAACATGTTATAGCTGCTGGTTCTTCTCCACATCTACTGGTGGAAATGACCTAAGAGAGGAGGTTATAGCCCTGTCAGATCTGCTGGTGTCTTTCTAGCTGCACTGGTTTACTATCCTGCTTATATTTTCAGAGTGAGGTGGTGAGCAGCTAGGCACAGTGTCTTTTTAACCCTGACCAGCTGTAGCAGTTCTTGACTGTACCCTTAAACTGGGGATGAACGCAGGTATCACAAAAACAGGTCACAAAAAATAAGAAACCATAAATAAGTATAGTGCCATAAATCTTTCTGTGGGAAAGCTTTGGAAAAAGAGCAAGTGTTCCTCATCTCTAAATAAGCTACTGTCCTTTATTTCAAAGAGCTCAGTTTACAGTTGAAAGCAATGAAGTGCTATTTCAACCAGTTATTTCTGGCAGAGCAAAAGTTTAGGCATTGATTCCTGTTGAAATTTAAGAAAATTCTGGTTTGATTTTGGAGAGCTACAGCAAACTGCCTGCCCAGCTTTGCTCCTAGGTGTGCACTGGCAATCACTCCTGCTCCAGGGTGGAAGGCTGAGTGCAGGCATAAATCTCAATTTCCACAAGTGACTGACATTTCCACAAGCCTTGGAACACCTGCAGGAGCCTACCTTGCACAATGTGCTGAGTACCACTTGTCTCACAGCTGGCTTCATTGTAGGATTAATACTCAACAACACCAGGCAAAAATGCAGACCCTTAGGTCACAGACCTTTTCTTCTTGCATTGACGGGCTCAGGTCCTTGCTATTTCTCTACTTGAGACATGAAAGTTTGAGATAAAGCCACAATCTCAGTGGGGGAATGTGAAAGAAGTGGTACATTGTATTTTTTTTTTTTTTTTTTTCTCTGAGAGCTGTGGGGAAAACTGAAAATCTCTGTGTGGGAGGGAGGAGAGTTTTAAAAGAAACTTTTAAAATTAAGTAGGATTTCTTAGAACTAACAATGAAACTGTTCACAGCAATGTTCTGAGCACTAACCTAAGAAACAGTTGAAATAAAGTTGTTTTCCCCAGAGCTAAGTGCTGTTTCCAAACCATCTTCATTATAAATTCAAGCTCCACAAGCTCAACTGCAGTTATCGATATGCTGTATGAGAAATATGTTGACTATGATACCTCTTGCTCATAGCTAAGCTTTTTCCTTCAAAATGTTTCTTTTGGAACTGCATTGTATCAGTGTCTATTGATGCTATTTCTGAGCCACAGTGGCAAAACCTTCCCTTTTGCAGACAGCAGAAATAATGATTTCTATTTCTCTTCACTCTTCTGGGTCAGTGAGAAGTCTAATGGTAAATAACACATTGAAGTACCATGGTACATATACAGGTTCTCCTCAGAGTGTTAATCAAAACTCTGAAGTCTCTATCCTTACATTCGACTTCATGTGCAAATGAAGTCTGTGCTTCGAGAGCACAGTGGGAGAAGCTGTGGGACTTTCAGCATCAGCACAGTTCTTTCCTACCCTGCCTTCAGCCTTTCTCAAATCCATCTCTTGTGCTTATTAAAAAAAAAAAAAAGACTGCCTTGCTTAGACCAGTAGTGCACCCTCTTTGCTTTGCACTGCCCATGTTGCTGCAATACCAGAAGACCAGTTGCATCACTGTCTGGTCAAATGAGTCACCAGGGCAAGGTAGTGTGTGGCCACTGAAACGAGTCTTCTCAGCAGCTTGAAAGATTTGGCTCTTTTGCTCATTTCTTAGAGGTCAATAGAAATCTGGTGCTGTAGCTGCATGCAAGCCCAGATCAAGGGACCGTGCGAGATGCACTCAGCTCACGTGGGTTTCTCTCAGACAGTACCTAGGCTTGCCTTCAGCAGCAACATCTGTGCACACACCAAGGTTCCTGGGCCAAATAGCTCATGTCGGTGCCCATGATGCAGAGACCTCATGGCCCCTTGGGAAGGCACCTTTTGCACCTGTATTGTGTGTAGCAGTCAAAGTTGAATGTACATCAGCGATTCCTTCACACATGAGCTTCTTCCCTGCTCCACACTGTCATGCTCAGGGTGGAAGAGGATGCCTAGGTGGCCAATGTGAAATGAAGACTATGATGGTGGGTTTGCATCCTACAAAGCAACATCAGACATAAAGCCTACCCCTTCTATATAAAGTCTGGGGTTTGGGATCCTCTGTCAATGGCAGTAGTTGGCGTTCCTGGTATTTGTGTCTGTTTAAGCACTTAGAGATCTGTGATATTTTTTGAAAGCTCTCAGGATGAGTGTCTGTCCCCTACTAAGTTATTTTATGTTGCTCTGTGAGGGTATCTGCACTCACAGCCTAAAGCAAGCAGGTGCTACGTACTTGTTTCCTTACCATTGCCCTCAAAATGAGAGGGTTGTAGGGAAGGGGCTTTGCTTTAAGAAAAACCTCTCTCAAACCTGAGGGAGAAGGTGATGGCAGCTGCTTTGCTTCCTGCCTTCTGGTTTGTTTACATCTCTCTTTATTTTTCTCTTTTCTAGCTTGGCAAATGAAGAAATCAGACTGCACGCACCAGCAGCACTTGTTCATGAGTGCTGGTGTGCCGACCCGAGCACTGTCCCTGTGGTGAATGTGGTGTGCCGCCCAGCCTGAGCAGAGCCGGCGTACTGCCTGCCACAACTGCAAACAGGGGGGCTCGCCGGGTGCAGCGTACATACGCCAGTGCACAGCTTGCCTTTAATCTTTCTGCTCCACGCTCGAAACAGCAAGAAGAACCAGCTGGTGGAGAAAAGGAGGTTGAGACAACATCTGCAAGCTGGTGTCCATCTCGACCTCCACTGTGTAGTCTTATCTGCTCTCCAACGCTCATCTCATAGCTATGTCATCTTTCATTATGATTTTACTGCTCCACTTTAGCCCTGGCAACTAACTGGGTTAAGATTATCGGGCAGGTTTATGAACGAGTATGAAGGAAGTGAGGACAGACATACCACCGCTGTTGTGGCAGTACTTTCTTGTTCATTGGTGGATGTGCTTTTGAGGCAAATAAGCCTTGGGTTTTATTCTTTTTTTAGCAATGTTTTACAGAGTATTCTGATGCTATTTGTTTAGGCAAACATAGGCAAGCAGGCATCTTTGTAGCGTTATTGCAATGTTTGCTAATGGAGAGCAAGGATAATGCAAAGGGAACCCCCCAGTGAGATGGATTTGTAGTGTTTATGCTTCAGAATATGCTCGTGTGGTATTTGACAAATGCAAGAGACTTCAGAGGAGATCAGCAAATGGAAGCCTAAGCCAGTGTTGTCTAAGCAGTCTTGAAACTTAATAAATAAGCATCTATATCTCCTTGTAGGCACCTCAGAAAAGGGGTTAGTTTTGAGAACAGCTGACTACCTCTGCTCAGTAGCGCTAAAAATCAAAGATGGTCCAATGAACTGTCTAAAAAGAGATTTGGGTGCTTTGTGTTAGGCCTTCAGGTTTGAAACTTCTGGTCTTTAATCAGTTTAAGGGTGGCTGTAGAAATGCTGCAGTCATTAAACTATCTAATAGCACTTACTGTTTGTTTACTTCCTCAAGGAATCTGTAACAGTCAGCGTCTGCCCTGTCTCCCTTGGGAGTGCTTGCTGCATAAGCCATGGGGACTTGTCTCTCTCTCTCCACTGAATGACACTTGGCTCTGACAGTGAGGCGAGTCTGTCTTTGCGGCTTTTCCTCTGTCCCCAGTAATGCCTGATTATATATGGGTTTCTGGAAATATTTATGTCAGTCCTGTATACACAGCCAAAACACGTTTGTCTTGTAGAAAATACACCAAGTGCAGAGAATATTGCTATGCAAGCCTGTCTGTGTCCTTTGAATGTGTTTGGAAGGATGATACTAGAATAATTTGCTGGAATTGCATGAAAAAACTAAACAAAGGGTTCTATTAAAGTACTGACTGCATATTGCCAAAGATAGGGAACTTTTACTCCCATTTTCCTTTCTTACTGTGCTGGTATCACCCAGGACCTTCATTATCATATTGGACAAGCCTTCATCTGTCTGAGGGGTGGAAAGGGGGATATACCTACAATGCAGGTGGCTCCAGCCATGACTTTTACCCCTGCACTGTTGGTGACCATGCATGGACATGCATGCAGGGGACAGAGCCCATCTGAGCAAATGAGGTGGGAGGGCCAGGCCTGTAAATCTGTGTCCAGCTGCACAAACAAGTTATCAGGAGACAAAATAGGTCATGGGTTTGCTGGCCAATTGTCTTCTCTTGTCCCAGGACAAGTATGAGCAACATACCTCAGTTTGATTGAGGGAGAACTCATTCTCTGCATACCCTGCAGTACCAGCCTGGAGAGAGCAGTTTCCACAGAGCAGCAGATGTGCTGTAAATTCACACCATCGCTCACCTTGTAGGGCCGTGCCCTACAGCTGCTTCCTGCTCTCAGATCAGGTCAAATGGCATATCCACCATCACTTGTGCAGGTATCACCAACTTCCTGTTCCTCTCAATGGAATAAAGCCTTGCATTACTGCTAGAGATGCTGGGAAGAAAGGGCAACATAGTTGAAAGTTTAAGGGGGATGTTTTTTCCTGATACCTTCTAGCCTGCACTATTCCAAGTAACCTTGTGTCTTTCTGTTCTCTTTCTAGGTACCTGTGACTCTCGTCCACTGGTAAAAATGCTAAGAAGAGCTGGAGGAGTAAGGGCATTTTGATTGCCCCATGCTGTAGACCGCCCAGTTCTTAATTACACTGTCTTGTGTTAGCTTTGCCAAATGCAACAGTTGTGCCAATGCTAGATCTCTCTCAAAATTGGAAATTGTTTCTATTGTGTTTCATTTTTCAAGAAAATGAGTGAACCCAGAAGAATTCCCCGCATTTCTCTCTGCGGGATGTAACTTCAGTTATTTCACCACTCCTAAGAGTAAACTCCCTACTGAGTTATTCATGACCCCTTCTCAGCCAGGCTGATGTATATCTGATCGCTTCCTGAGCCTGCTGTGAGGAATAAATCAAGCATCTCCCTTCACGCTTGAGTGCTGGCACATCATAGAACTCTATAAAGCACTCTACATAGGACTCTACAAAGCAGAAGAAAAATCAACACAAGCCAGAATCTGTCCCACATCCCAGATGAGCTACCCAGCTTTTTGGCTCTCAAACCAACTCTCCTCATTGTGCCTCTGAGCCCTGATGCTCCTCTTTATTCCACCTCCTAAAACTTATTTCTTCTATCCTGCCCATACATAGTAAATTGTGATGACCCAGGATATAGCATGCTGCACTACATCACCATCTGATTGTACCACAGTCCCTGGGGCTTTCTTGCTCTTCCCTTCTTACTGCTCTGCTATACTGGGTCACGTCTACAGTAAATTTACGGATTGTAAATAGTTGGGGCTAGTATCCAGCTTCTCTGTAAATCACCTGGTGTGCTCTGGGGCGGAGTAACACTCGGGAGCAAAAGGAACTGGGGGACAGCTTGCCTAGCCATTAAGCAGGGCTGATGGGAGTAAAATGTTTGTTCTCAACCATAAAGGTATCTTACAGAGGGGTCATAACCTGAGCACTGCAGCAGACAGTACAGTGCTGCATGGAGATCGAACGCTCCAGGGTATCAATCAGCCTGCTACTACTTTTGCTTTTATAAGACTCCTTTGATGTGCAGTGGCTTACAAAATGCATGAGGTTTGAAGGACATCAGCACCGAGAGGTTCTAAGCCAGATGAATCTCCTCTCTGTGAATGTGCGGGCACCTTGTAGGTGCAGGGTGAAGGAAGAGAGCTTCACAACGTCGTGCTCAAAGCAGGGAGTCCTGAAGGATGATTTGGAGTGACAGTCATGCTCCAGAAACAAAAAAACTGGTGTTAAGGAAGGTGGCAAGCACCTGGTGGAGGAAGGGGATAAAAGTTACGGAGGTGGGAAAGAAGGAAGAGAGAGGCAAGAAGTAGAAAAAGGAGAGCCGTGGCCAAGCCTTGAGTCTGAAAGGCAAAGTTCATGCTGGAGAGTGACATTGGTCAAAATGCTGTTGATGGGTTTGAGGAGGCAGCTGCAACAGAGAGCTCTGACAGACAGGAATCTGCCAGCCTGGCCCTGCCCAAGGAAGTAGGAAATGAACCTTCACAGTCTTCAGGGCTTCGGAGGAAGAACTCCCTGAAAAAAATTCCAAGCTTTTTTGAACGTTTTCCTGAAAATACAATTATGCTAACCTGTTTGGGGCTGGCAAATCAAAAGTCTGAGCTTTTTCTGAGCACCACACACAAGTACAAGCCTAGCCAGGGGAAAACTCGGGCTCAAATTCCATCTGCATTTTGAATTGAGCCAATGTGGGATCTATAGGTTCAGGGTAGCGCTTAGGTCTTTACCCCAGGACTGGCTCTGAAGGTGGCCCCCTGCAGCCATGATCCAGATATCTCCATGTAGCCCCTCACCTTTGCTTTGGAGGAGATGGAGACTCTCCGTGTCTGCTCAGATGGAGTGAGAACGTGCTGTGGCACCTCCATGTGGCTGCAGAGCACATCCCAAAACTGGCAGGATTCTCTGCAGCAGCAGGAAAGGTCCATCACACCAGGTACCCAAGAGAAAATAAAGAGTATCCCTGAAGTTCCATGAGACATATCCAGAGATAAGCAGATCCTCTGCATGGAGGATGGGCTCCTTGGGTTATATTATGTGTTTGGTACCTTCCTGTCCCTTGTGGGCTCTTCTTAGACTCTCCAGAGGACTCCAGCATTTCACCACCAAAGGTTATTTTTACAGCACTTCTTCCACTTGAGTCAAAATTCCACACATTAGCCCCTAGTTTTTCAAAATTTAATGTGAATTACTGCCACCAGGACTAGACCAGTGGGGCTAGTGACCTGCTCACATTGATCTTCTCAGCCTAAAGCGGAAGCAGCCGGGCTGGGCTAGCTCTGAAAACCGCCTCTTTGATCTACCTGGTTGGAACCAAGGAAGGCTGGTGCGTTGTAGAGGGGTTGGGGGTTTCCACAGGCCACAGCTTGCGTGCTCTGCACAGGCAGACTCTCTGCTGCTGCAGAGCACAGAGGACAGGGATAAAAACAGGGAATAAATCCAATTGTGTTACACATTTGGCTCAGAAAAGCAGGCAATTTGGGGTAAAATCTTTTATGAAATGACTGGAAAAGCAGACAAAACCTGTAGTTCAAGGTCCTGCCCCCAGCTGCATCCAAAGTCTTCGCAGCCACAGCAACACTGCTATTGCCATGAAAACAGCCCTCCTCACTTTGTGGTGATAAACAAGTGACACAAAAAGAAGGGGGGGGGGGGGACTTAATATTTTTTGCAAACCTTCATGCACGTGTGTGCAGCTCTGCAGAGGGCAGCAGCTCGTTGCAGCTGCAGAGGATGCTGCTGGCGCATCCAGCAGCCATGCAGGGCGTCTGCGTGCAGCCAAAACCTGCATGTAGATGCAGGAACTTCTTTCCCTATGGCTATACCATCATCCCAGGGCTAACCCATGCTGTGCCACACTGTCCCAGGGCAAGTTTGGGACTGAAGAGTGGATAATGTGAATTTTTCTGTGGTTCCTTTTTCCCCTACAGGCTCCCAAAACAGGTTAGAGGGATAAAGGCTTTGTATAAAAGGGTAATTATTCACAGGGAAATTAATTCTCATAAAACATGTAGGGTGTTGTTAGCAAGTAAAAGAAAGGTGCTTTAACCAAAATAACCATGTGTTTTCTGTGAGGCTTTGTTACGGGTAAAATGAAGGGAGCAGCAGAGCATAGAGGGCACTGGGCACTGGCCCTTTCCCAGATGGGTGGGAGGGCTATGGGAGGAGAGTTCAACCTCCCATCCCAAGGGGGGT
>VYZV01041189.1:20742-48039 GCA_013401275.1 Pandion haliaetus | reverse complement strand
AGAAGTGTCTTTATCAAACCCATATATTGCAGTTTCACTTTTCTTTAAAAAAGTATGCTGTGGCAATATGCTGTTTCTTTGTGCTTCCCAGCCTGGTGATTGTGAAAAGTGGGGTTTTAAACTCGTTTCTTGAGCTAGCCCAGCGGCTCCTAGTGGGTTAAAGGCCAGTTCTTTAATCTTTTTATTTCAGCATGGATTGCAAAGGGCCTTTTGCCTGCATAATCCTCCCCCACCCCCCCACCTCCACCCCATTCTCAGAGACCAGCACCTCCGAAATGAGATCAGCCATGTGGGCTGGAAATGAGGTGGTAATCTAGTTTTTGCAATTGCCAGTGTTTTTAAATTGTTTGAGACCCCCTGTGTATATTTTAAGGCTCCTTCTGGATTCAGAGACAGGGGGGTGAGGCAGGTCGGGAGAGACAGAATGGAAGAGGGGGGAGGGTTTGTGCACCAGCTCAGAGCCCCACTCTTCAGCCCAAGGCAGAAATCCTTGTGGTTCAGTGAATATTCTGCAGACAAAAAGCAAGTGAGGGATTTTGGCTTATAAAAGGGAAAAAAAACCCCACATCTTTTTACCAGAATTTCACTTTACCAGTGTAAAATTACAAGCCTGGGTAGTGAGCAGCTGAGCAGGTGGCAATTGAATAGACAATCCATCCTCTAACAGAAAATTTTTATTGATTACATGCACAACTAGGCAAAGCAAAGCGGTGATGTCCAGGCACCAAAAACAAGATCTCACCAGTCCGTTGGCCAGACGTCCTGGGAGTCTTGGGAACCCAGAGATAGTTGCTGTGAAGGTCCATGTGGATTCAGCTCCTTTAAGTCCAAGGTGATTACAGGGTTTTTCATTCTGCTCAGCTTTTACCATCTTTCCAAGTCTTTGAGGCTGGTAACACCTCTGCCATCTTCAGTGGGTGCTCTTCCATGCTCAGGCGTTAACGTTCCCTTCTCTTTCCTTCCAAAGACACAGTCCTTGGCTTTCCTTAGCCCCTTCTCCTCTGCTTAAGGAGTCTTAAATCACACAGGAGCAGCTTCTTCACATTAGCATTTGGGGATGGGAGGTTCAAAGACAACTTACTTATGCTAACTCTTGCTTTTTTACTATAGGGGTGATCAAATACTGGAACAGGTTTGCCCAGAGAGGTTGTGGAGTCTCCACCTGTGGAGATTGTCAAAACCCAACTGCAGAGAGTCCTGGGCAATCTGCTCTAGGTGACCCTGCTTAAGCAGGTGGGGTTGGACTAGATCATCTCAAGAGGTCCCTTCCAACTTCAACCATTCTGTGATTCATGCCAAGCGCAGGCTGCTTGGCCTGCCCTCTCCTCCTGGATGGCCCTCTTATAACAGAGAAGGCCATCCCTCACATCAAGGTCTGGTATGGCATGTGTCCCCACCGCTCAACGCCTACTGGGTTGCAGCCAACAGCGGAGCTAAAAGTTCTTCTTGGTGGCAAACACAGAGGCCAACCCAGTCTTGCCCTTGACTATGGCAGGAGGCTCTTGGCCAGCTGCAGTCTTTTCATCTGGTTGTCAATGTAGAGCTTTACCTGCCTCATCCAGTAACAAATTGCTACCATGGCAAAGCACACGCAGATTTGCATTAGCATTATAAATACAATGGGGTGCAGCAGCATGTTGAAGATGCCGGTGGCCGTGGGGGACCAGCCAAAGAAAATTTCCCACCAGTGGTGTTCTCCCACCCTCTTAATTCGTTCTATTACCTGTTTTATAACATTGCCATCATGATGTACAGTTATAAGGATCTTTTTAGCTTCTGCCTTAGCATTTTCTAACAGCTGCTGTAAATTTGCATGCTCTAACATTTCTTTTACAAGCGACAAATCCATACCAATGGGGGTCGGGGTTATACTACGATACAAGGTATAGTTTCTGATTAGCAACTGGCTAGTAAACACAGGCGGTTTATAAACAAAGTCACAGCCTCTAATAATAGCTACATTGCAAGCACACATATTTGAATCATTAAACACGGTCTGATTATAAACTTCATTAATTTGCACGTGTTTACACCTCGTTCTAAAACACACACACCCTTTCCCTACGTACACTAACACGGTTTTGTTACTGCTCTGGGGGTTGATCTCAAAATGACACACCCCTTCTTTGGTGTCAAAGCAAACATCACTCGCCTTAAGGGCATCATCTTCGCATATGAATCCCAGCCCCCTTTCCAAAATGCAGGCTTCCAAATCTACTGATTGCCATTTCCCATGAGACACCCTCGCCCACATGCGGTGGTCCAAGGGGTAGACCACAGACCCATTTGTGTTAACGCCTAGGGCCACAATGGGGTAGACCTTTTCGATGCGAGCCTCTGCCACGGTCAGGACGTGGGCGATGACTGCGTTGAGGACCTGGTCATGGGTGAAGTTGACAAGCCTCCACCAGGCTTGGAGCTGCCGCTCCTTCTCTGTGGCTGCATCCCACACAATCTTTCGGATCTCAGTGGGGAGGATGCCGTTGTCACCATCTCTCAGGATACCTGCAACAACACTCTGCACCCACATCTGGGCCTGGATGCAACTCAGAGCAAGAGAGACATTACTTTGTTCGATGCCCAGTGCTCGCAACAGTACCTGATGGTCTTTCTCACTTATTTGTTCCCAGGTGGGCAACACCTGTGACACCAGCCACTGCCCCATCCCAAGGCTGTCCAGGGATGAATTTAGGGGGTTGAGGAGGCCCTGCACACCTGAGGTGATAGCCTCCAACTTGTTGGCCAAGACCTCAACATTCATGCTGTTGAGGACCCCCAGCCCGGTGCCTCCTCCTCCCAGTGCCGTGGCCAGCAGGTCTCTTCTGGCCCGGGTCCCCTGGATGGAGCGGCTGTGGAGCCATGCCAGCCAGCCAGTGTTGAGGGTGGATAGGAAGGGGGTACAGTGTGGTCTGATGGATGAAATGTTAACAGTGGACAGGGACAAAACCACCTTCTTCAGTGATCGGACAGGCCCGGTCAACAGCTCTTGGATGTGATTTTGCTTGACTACATAAGGGCCTATTTTGGAAACAAAAGGGTGCAAGACAGCAAAGATAGTAAACTCTTTTTTAAATCCTTCGGGGCCTCCTATCCACCACTTTCCTCCAAGCTTGGGGGACATTTCTACGCTCAGGTTTCCTTGACACCATACCTGGAGGTTTATGACCAGGTGTGGACAGCCTCCGTAGTCCTGATTATACCATGAAGCCTCCGCACCTAATTCAGATCTATTAAGCGTTTTGCTCTCCCGGAGGCAGTTTACTGGCACGACCCACTTGCAGCCGTTAGGGGCAGCAATAGTCACAGTGGTACCATTGATTTGCATTGGATCAGTTATACTTTCCTGGGAGTATTTAATTTCCAATTTTACCTGGTTGCCAACTTCAGCATATTGAGCTGCATGCCAGGCCAAAAAATGGCACTTTGAGATCTTAACAGCAGCAAAGGAGCTCATCACGGTGTTAATCTTGAATTTAAAGGACAGCCCCACGCTGTTGTGGGCCCAGAGGCATACCACAAAGACTGGCTGGACCAAAGTAAAATTGCACCAACAGTCCAGTTTTTCTATGGCACAGGTTTTTCTCTGATTCTTTTTAGTTTTTACTTCAGTTACAGAGATTTGAGTTACCCGTTGGTGAGTGGATCCATTAATTACCCTGCACCCTACCTTTATTTCTTGTCCCACCTTCCCCAGCAGCAGTGGGAGTCTGTTTGTGCTATCCCAGTTCCACTCATTTTCCAAGTACACCTCCGTCCCGTGCATAACCACCGTTGACAAATTTAAGCCTTTGTTAGAATTTAAACCCATGCTTCCCGTATATTTTATGTGAGCTTGAGACCAGGGCCAATCGGTCTCAGTTTTTGTGTACCTCCTAACCCTGTGCTGGGCTGTGGCCCATGTTTTGGGGTGCCTTTCTAAGTGGGAACGACTGACTTTTTGTCTGAGATGCTGATGGATTGGTTGGGCATGTTGGGTGCTCAGCACTATGCACATACCAGAAAGCAAAGCAAATCCTGCAACCAGAAATTTGAAAGCATTTTCCCCGCAGCGCAAACAGGGCTGATGATGCCGCGAAGTTCGCCCTTCCCGCTGGTCACAATTGCCTTCCATTTTCCTTTATCTGCAAAACATAAGCAAGACGGGCTCTCCAGCCCCGTTAATTTCCCTTCCATGCTTTTAATTGCGAAGAATGGAGCCATTTTTCCTGCCTTTTTGCCCCCTTTCTGATTTCTACCTGGTACATGGAGGGGCTGGCCTTGTTCACAACCCTAACGGGCCCCATCCATTGGGGTTCCAGCACCTGGTTCTTCTCTCTAAGCCCCCGATACATTACCAGGTCCCCCATGTTCCACTCCACAGGGCGCAGCAGCGCTCCCAGCTGCTTATCTATCTTGGGGATGTTGGTCTCCTGCACCAAGGCGAGCTGGTGGTACATAGCCGACACCGTCCTCAGGATGTCCTGGACCCACCTGTCCATCAGCACACGGGGCTGCAGTTCATCTGGAGGCTCCCCTCTTTGCCACCAGTGTCCCAGCAGCTTCAGGTCTCTTGCAGGAGGCAGCTTTTGGGGAGAAGGCTCTTGAGATGCCATGGCCCCCCGCAATGCCAGCAGGACCAGTGGGAGCTTCTGATCCCAGTCTTTCCTTTGCTGGTTCATGAGCTTCTTCAGTGCCATCTTCAGTGGTTGGTTGGGCCCCTCCGCTGAGCTGGGCTTCTGGAAATGCCCAGTGATGTGAAGCTTTTGCTTGATACCCAGAGCTTGGCATACCCCTTTCGTGACTTCTCCAATGAAACGCTGGCCGTGGTCCGAGTCGATCTCCTTTGGGGTGCCCCACCGTGAGAAGACATGCTCTACCAGGACCTTCGCAGTTGTGCTGGCTGTATTGTTTCGAGCTGGAAACGCTTCCACCCACTTGGTGAAGTTATCGCTGATCACTAGGCAATACCTGTTCCCTTGGGCTGTCTGGGGCAAAGGGCCAATAAACTCAATCTGCAACTTGCTCCACGGCCCAGAAATCCTCTGGTGGCCCAGGAGGGCTTTTGCCATTTTGGCATCAGGATTGTTGGCCGCGCACGTCAAGCAGTTGATGACATACCTCTCCACATCCTCTCTCATTTCAGGCCACCACCCAGCACCCTGCAGCCTCACCATGGTCTTGTCTGTCCCCAGATGCCCCTGCTCATGAGCCAGGGCCACCAGCTCCGTCCGGACAAGTTCAGGCACCACCCAGACCGGGAAGTCTGTCCCCTCCCTCCGCGCCATGACTAACCCCGAGACATCCTTCCACACCTTGCATCCTTTATACTCCCTGCCCTGTGCTAACTCCTGGATGCTGGGATCTTGTGCCTGCAAGCCCAGCAGGTCTACACTCTCCCACTGTCTGGTGGGAGCCACTGACAGGGAGCCATTCTCCACAAGCTTGCTGGCCTTCCACATCTGCCCTTCCTTCGCGCCTTGCTTGGCTTTGGCGTCTGCCTCCTTGTTCCACTTGGCTTCCTCCGTTCCCTTCTTGTGGGCCTTGACCTTAATAATCTGGGCTGGACGCACCCTCTGCTCCGCCAGCCTCGCAAGGTACAGCAGCTTTTTGGCGTAGGTGATGGGCTTGCCGTCGGCGGACTGCATGTCCCTCTCCCTCCAGAGCGGCAGCCACTCCAGTGCTGCCCGCACCACCCAACCTGAGTCCGAAAATATGGCCAGTGGCTGGTCTGCTGGCGTGTTTTCCAGGGCGGCCATCACGGCCACCAGCTCGGCAGCCTGGATGGAGTGCGGCAGGCACTTCCCCTTCACCACCTCCCCAGTGCCCCGGTTGACAGCAGCATAGCCTGTGTAGGACACCCCTTCCTCGTGGTAGTTAGACCCATCTACAAACCACACAACATAGCCTCTCTCCTTGGCCTCCTCCAGGCTGAGGCTGCTCTCAAACAGGGGCACCCGCCGCAGCTTGGGCTCGGCTGGGGGACACCCCGGCTCCTCCCTGTCCCTCTCTCCACTGATTAGCACTCTGTAGGCACCAGACGAGGGCTCCCCCACCTCCCCAGGGACCCACTTGTCAGTCAGCGCCAACACCCAGTTGGCCATCCTGGGGCAGCGCAGGGGACTCTTGTCCCCTTTCCCTGACAAGAGGTACCTCACCGGGGCACGGGAGGTCCTCAGCAGCACCGGGGATGACCCCACCAGGTACTCCCAGTGCTGCAGGGCCCAGGTCAAGGCTAAAACCTCCCTCTCATAGTCGGTGAACTGCTGCTCGGCCGGTGTCAGGAGGCGTGAGGTGTGGGCAATGGGAAGGAGGTGGGCACCATGCTGCTGGCTCAGGGTGGCCCGCAGCCCCCTTCCCATGCTGTCCAGCTGCAGGACATAGGGTCTGTCCCCCCGGGGATGCGCTAGCATGGGGGCTTGTGCCACACTCTCCTTTAAGGTTTTCACTGCCTCATCCTGGTCTGGCCCCCATTCCCAGGGGACGTCCTTCTTCAGGAGGTGGCAGAGGGGGGCAGCTTTCTCTGCATAGCCCTCAACAAACTCCCGGGAGAACCTCAGGAGAGCCAGGAAGGACCTCAGGGTGGTGACATCGGCTGGCGCTGACACCTTCTGTATTAGCTCGACCCTCTGCTTCTCCAGAGAAAGCCCTTCCTCCCCCAGGGTCACCCCCATGTAGGATACCTCCTTCCAGCACAGCTGGGCCTTCATGGGGCTGATCCTGAAGCCTGTCTTCTGGACAGCCTCCAGCACCTCTGCCAGCACCTCCAGGTTCTCCTCCTTTGTCCGGGTGTGGATGAGGACGTCACCGGCACAGGACAGCACACTGTCCCGGTGACCAAGCTTCTCCCACATCTTCACCACATGTACGTGGCAGATGGCAGGGGCATTGTGAAAGCCCGGAGGGACCCTGGCAAAGGCAAATTGCCGTCCTCGAAGGGTGAAGGCAAACTTGTGCCAGGACTCAGGGTGCAAAGGGATGGCAAAGGACGGGCTGGTCAAGCTGAGCACCGAGAACCACTCTGACCCCCGGGAGATGGCTGCCATGATGTTGGGGTACTTGGCCACTGCGGAGGTCCGCAGTGGGGTGGCACAGTTCAGGGCGCTGAAGTCGACCGTCAGCCTCCACGTTTTCCCATCAGCTTTCCGCAGGGGCCACACTGGTGCATTGCTGGTGCTCTGCTGCTCCACCAGCACCCCCTGCTCCAACAAGGTTTTGACTGTGTCCCACAAGCTGTCCTCAGCCTCAGATGGGTATCGGGGCTGTGGCTGAGGAGGGGGATCTGGCCCTTTGACTGCCACAACAGCATCGATCTGCCCACAGTCTAGCTTGCTCCTTGCCCAGACCTGGGGGAATTGCTCTGTGACCCGTTTCACTCGGGGCTCCCACTGAGGGTGGACCAGGAGCTCAGGGGCTTTCACCGACATCACCCTGTGGCTTGCTGGGATGATGGGCACATCACTTTGGGGGCAGTGTAATAGCGCTTGGTTTGCCAGGTCAACCACCACCCCCATCTTTGTCAGCGCAGAGATTGCTAAAATTCCTGGCTTTCCCTTCATTTCCATTTTCCCAAATTTTTCAGACCCTTTGGCAGTCCCAATTTCAAAGGCTACGGGCCCTGTGAATGGCACTGAGGATTTTTGGCCGTTCGGCCCTGTCAATTCAATAATTTCACAAGTTTGGAAGAGCCCGGCTTCGCCAGGGGTCATATTCAGAATTGAATAAGAGGCACCAGTATCAATTAACATCACTTGTCCAAGCACCCCTCCTCCAATAGTTGTATCAACTATCAGGCGCCCCCATGAATCGGTCTTAATCGGTGCCACAAAAAGGGGCGATGCGGGTGCCTGGCAGCCCTATTGCTGAGCCTTAGACCCCGGGTCAATCGGGTTGGAGCTGCTGTGCTTTTTGGCCTCATGCAGGGCCAGTTTTCGGAAGAGCTCCGCATCCGGCAAGCCATCAATATCCTCCTGCTTCTCGTATTTTATCAAGCGCTTCCTCAGCTCAGCCCGCCAAGGGTTGGACTTCTGAAACCTCAGCCCCTGCTGGTTCTCCTTCCCCAAACCGCCCTTGCCATCGGGATCTTTTCGGTTGTCTCCTTGCATTTTCCTCATCCCCGCATTTTGGAAGGACGTGGCTGAGGTTTTCCCTTTCTTCCCCCCCAGCATGTACCCCGGGAACGCCTGCTTTTGCAGCTCAAAATTCTGGGTTAAGATCTGCTCCAGCTCTGACAGCGGCTTTCTGGCCGCATCCCCACCAGCAATCACCCTCAACGGGGGGGTCAGCCCCACCACCAGTGGCTCCTTGAATTCGGGCCTATCAAAATCAAGGGGGGAATCCTTTGAGCCAGGCAGCCCGGCCATCTGATAGAGCATCTTCTTACGGTTAACATAGGCGTCTGGCCGCTCCTCGGGGTTTTGCTTCTCCTGGTGGAAGAGCACTAAGGGGTTGACCTCTGGGAAGAACACCTTAAGCACAGCCAACTGGACATCCCTGATGTCCTGGACATTGCCCATCTGCACGTCCCCCGGCAGCACCGCAAAATCATCTGGTTTCATGCACTTTCTCACAATATCTATCAGGTCACTCACTGAGTTGCCACTCTGGCACCTGGGCAGCCGCTGGGCCCTGGACAGCCAGTTGACTGCTGTCTCCTTTGTCAACGGCCCCAGCATCTTCCCCACCGTCTTGAGCTGCTCAGGGGTAAACCAGAGCACAGCCCTGTTGGTGTCTATGGCCTGGAGTGGGCCATGGCTGGCCGGCTCATCGGGGGGGCTCTTTTTTATTTTGGAAGCCTCCACCTCCCCTCCTTGCAGCTGGCACATCTCCTCCCGCAGAGGAGCATAGGGGGAAGGCCTGGTGGGGCCGTTGGCACCCCACACATCATCCTCATAGTCGTAGTGAGGTGGGTGCGGGTCCAGGGAGTCCTCCCCCTCCCCGTTCCCAAAACGGCTCCTCTTGCCTTGGATGGCAGCCACAATGCCCCTTGACACCCCCAGCTCCGCCTGCAGCTCCTGGATCTTGGCATGGCATACCTTGTGATCAGGGCCTGTGCCGCGGTCCCTCTGGACGTCCTGCAGGACGGCCCGCACCGCACTCTGCGCATCATGGGTCTCCCCAATCCACTTGCCAACCTCCTTCTCTAGCTCCTCCGTTTTCAGCTTCTCATAACCCAGCTTGCTCTCCAGCCGGGTGATCTCCACCGCGCTCCGCAGAGAGTCCCCGCACAAACCCTGCACCTCTGCCTGCAGGTTGTCCACCTGCATTTTGAGCTCACCCTTAGCCTGCTCCAACTTCTGCACACTCTCAAGAGCCTCCTTCAGCAATCTGGACAACTCCCTGCCCACCATCAACAAACCCTGCAAAGCCGCTCGCTTCTTGCACTTATTTGTGGGTTTGGGCTTCTTGGTCTCCTCCGACCAGCTCTCCCACTGCTGGCATAGCTGCTGGTATGCCTCCGGGCCCTGGAATGCCCCTGGGGACCAAATTGGGGGGAGACACTTCTGGAGCACAAACTGCTCCAGCTTCCAGTTGCTAACGATGTCGGTCATCATAGTGAGGGGAACGAGATCAGAGAAAGCTCCGTCTCAGGGCAAAGCTACCATAACACCACCACCACCGACCCACCCGCAGAGGAAGGCTGCGACCCTGCAACCCACCGCTCCGAAAAGCCTCCCCGGGGGATGCCAAACGCGGTAGCAAGGGAAGGGGAAGGTGGGGATGGGTGGCCGCGGCCGAGCGGACAGCCGCCGCGACCCGCCGGCTCCCGGGGAAGGGACAGGGAAGGGGTGCGGGAATAGGAAAAGCAAAGCAGAGGCGTAAGACCCCAGTAATAAGATCTCACCAATCCTTGGCTGGATGTCCTGGCAGTCCCGGAGACCTGGAGACGGTTGCTGCAGAGCTCCCGTGGATTCGGCACCCTTAAAGTCAAGGCGGTTGCGAGGTCTCACTCCGGTGGCTTTTTATACCCCTGGTAGGTCATTGTTTGGCCTCTGCTTACGTCCTCAGCGGTTTGTCCGCCTGCAGGTGCTGCATCCCTCCCCCTGTCTTCCCAAGGACACTTTCCTTGTCTTGTCTTATCCTCTTTGGTACTGATTAGGGAGGCTGGAATCACATGGCAGCAGCTGCTCTGCCCCTTATCTATTTTGGCGGGACCCAGGATTAGTCACAGCTTGCTTATGCTACCCTCTGCTTACAACAGGCGCCCTGAAGAGGGAGAGCTGGAGCCTGTCCCCTCAGCACCCACCTCCCAAAGTCCCCCAACAGCCTCCTCATTTCTGCACACACCATAAGCACCTGGGTTTTGGGGGGAGATCACACATGGGGCTCATACCTGACACCTGTAACACACACGATCCCCCAAAACTCCCCCTCCAAGCACAGATTGCTTGCTAGGGAGAATGAGATGGCAGGAAAATTCATACAATTTGTAGCTTAGATCCATTTTGGTTTCTGGACTTCAAAAGGAGCATTTTTCCATGCCACAAACCAGCCCACCACACACTGGCATATACCTTGGGGGTATCCCACGACATGTCAGGAGCCTCAACTGTGAAATTGCATCAGCTGAAGTACAGCTGTAAATCTGCACCTGCAGAGGCAGACAGACCCCCCCCCCTCACCCTACAAACCACATCTTAGCTTAGAGCAGTTCAGAAAAGAAAACTTGACCCACTTGATTTTCTTTCTGCTATTACACTAAGAAAAAGGTAGTACCCAGTGAAAATGCTATCATTTTCATTGCTGCTTTTCCCCCTAATGAAATACTCCAGAAGCTACACCCTTCCCTGAAATAAAATAATTTTTAAAAATTTTAAAAGCAAAAAATTGTTCACCTGTGGCTGCTTGAGTTCTGGGCAGTTTCCATCCAGCAGCCCATTATCCCCAGTGGGCCCTAATTTCCAGGTCCTGCAGTACTGGCTGTGTTGGACCGGGCTTGAGGCTGAGCAGCTCTCCCCAGTCCCAAAAATCAGCCCTCGTATCCCAAAAGCACAGAGGGAACAGATTTTTCCTTTTTTTTATGGCAACAGTTCCTCCAGCCTGGCATTTACAGCCCAGCTGCAATTACCTCTGCTGCAACATGGGAGTTTAGCAGAGATGAAACCCCAGAGAGATCTTGCTTCTTGTCTGTAGACCCCTTTCTTCTACCCCATGGCTTTGCTCCAACCCCCTGAGAGCAAACACTTTGCTGTAAGAAATCCATCATAGGGAGAAAATAAAAAGTTGAAAATGTAATGAAGCTGGTGAAAGCACAGGGAATTAGTGTCAGTGTGGTGAGGTACATGAAATGTGGGCTGAGAAAAAGAAGGGCTATTTCCCCCTGGGATGGGCGAGCAGGAGACCCACAGGGAGAGCACTGACATGGGGCAGGGAGGTGGCTGGGCTGGGGACCGGGATGGTTGTCTTTCCTTTCAGAAAAAGAATAAATTTCCCTTAGGAATTGTGCAGCTGAATAACACTAATACACTAAAATTCAGCGATCCCCCCATCTTGCCCCGGCTGCGAGCCAAACACTCGTGATGAGGAGCTGCTGTACCCCAGCAAGGTCACCAACAGATCTTGCTTGTGTTAACAGATCAGTTCAACTTACACCCTTTTTTCCTCCCCTATGTTCTTCCCAGGACAGCAGCCCCAAACAATGTGGGGATGTTATAAACAGCACCTGCTCGCCTACATGTTCCCACAGCGCTTTTATTTTTGTTGGTGATATGCTGCCAGACAAAGGCATTCCATCTCCAGAATGTTTTCTTGTAGGGGCACCATCCAGTCCTGAGAACAGCTTGGCCACCAGTAAATAGCTCAACGGCATATAAACAGCAGCTTAAAAAAAAATTGAAAATTAATCCCTGTTCCAGCACACACACTATGCTTTTACATTGCAAATATTCCTTTTTCTTTCCATAGGAGACACCCTATAGGTAAAAGCACTGCAGGCAAGCATCTCTAAAGCTGCTATAATGGCCTGGGAAATCCTCCCAAGCCAAAATACCTGCTTAGACAACCCAATATATCTGCTTAGACAACCCAGTGTCACCAGCCTTGCAACAGCCCAGTGTAACATACCCTAATGTCCAAGGTTGTAACAGTGACACAAGCCACCTCTGGGAGCACTTTGGTCTTGGCCAGGAGGCCACAAGCTGCTCCAGGTGACAGCAGCAGTGAGAAAAGTGGGATGCAGCTGTTGCAGCAGTCAGGGACATTGAGCTTAGCTCACTGAATTCACCATGGTGATAAAGGGAAAATTCACTTGCAGTGGCATTTCTCATATCAAGCAAACACCTCCCCCCCGTCCCCCAAAAAATAAAGAGGTGCCTACACCCAGTTCTGGAGAGGTCCCAATGTGGGAGTGAGGGGAAAAGCAAGCAGGAGGTAAGGAGGGGAGAAGCAAGGGGTCCTGCAGCCTGTGCCAGGGGCTCAGCAATGAAAACAAGCCCTTGAAAGCACTGAAATGCGTTTGAAAGCACTGAAATTACTTTCTCCTGCCAGGAAAGAGTTAAGGAGTGATTCAGCCAACCCTAAATTTTAGCAGCCGAGCCCTTCATGGCAAGGCTTTTAGTGGTTAGCAGCCTGCTTTGAGCAGGAAATTATTTTAAACAGAAATGGGGAGGGGATATTTTACAGCAGCATGGAAAAATCTGGTGTAAAATCAACCAAAAAAACTGCACTGCGTGAGATGCAAAATTGGTTTTCGTATTTGTCCACCAACGCAAAGCCCAGGGGAGGTTTCTCAGTGCCCCCATGTGAGACCCCCCCGGGAAATCCCCCCTCACCAGGGAGCCAGCCCCAGGGACATGCTGAGGCTTTGTAAAGACCACGAGTATCTGCACGAGTAGGGCATAAAAGAAAACCGAACCCCATTTGGCAGCCAAGGGGGCAGTGAATAAATAAAAATAATAAATAATGTACATTTTTTTTTCCCCAAACATGGAAATACTGAAGACTGCTGACACCAGTTCACCCCTGTAATTTCACATCACGTATTTCACTCTTTGAATCCTAAACCCCGAGTGCTTGAATCCTAAACCCCGAGTGTTTCAAACCTCTTCCTCCCAAAGACATTTCAAAGCCACTCTGATATTTTACCTTTCATTTAAATATTTCTGCATATGAGCCACGCACTGTCACAGCTACCAAAGCAGCGCCCGCTGCAAGGTTGGGAGCCCCAGCAGAATTTCCTTGGTTTTGCGGTTTTTCAGCCACTAAATTTGTTTGAGATTTCTTGCTCTTGGCTTCAAAGTTTTCTGTGATGCCTCATGCCTCTGCTTTATGGTGAGCTAGTTTGGTGTTCAGCATTTTCCAGGCCTGGAGAAAAAACACCTCCTGCTAAAGATTCTGCTGAAGAAAACAACCCCACGGCTCACATTGCATCTTTTCCTTATTTTGAATGCATTTTGATTTCAACAGGGGAGAAAACAGCCAAAATTCATCCTTTTCTGCTTTTATTTTTAATGCCAAGCTCCTACCTTTGTAATTTTTTTAATTGCATGGAACTAGATTAAAAGAAAGAGGAAAAGCTAGGTGATGAAATACAAAGAAATCATAATTAAAAATCAAGGAGTTTTCTTTTTTTTTTCTTCCTAAACGGGATTTCAGGGGATCTCGTGCAGTGCTGGAGAAGCGTGTGGGGCTGCCGCCCTGGTGCACACCTGGTTTGGGGGCTCAGCACAGAAGCAGCTGCTGGGCTGAGGCTCCGGGCGCTGCCACGGCAGATGGTCTTTGGCAGCCATCGGCACGACATCTGTACCAAGACGGAGAAGAACCTCCTGCGGTGACGCTAGCCCTACCACCAAGAGGTGACTGTGCGTGGAAAGGGGGAGCTGGCACAAAACCCCTCCGTTGTTGACTCCACCACCATGGCCTGGCTGTGGCTCCATGTCTGCATCTGCCTGCAGATCCCAGGTAAAAGGGACACATCTCTTAAGGGTTGAGGGCATCTAAAATGGTGCTGGAGCCTCTTCTCCACCCTACTCCAGCACGTGGGATTCATTGCACAGCATCGGGATGATGGAACTTTAAATATACAGGCATAGTATAGATCTACAGGATATTATTACCTTTCAACCCATAATTTTGGACAATACCATCAAGAGCATGCTTTAGCTTTTGGTCAGCCCTGAAGTAGTCAGGCAGTTGGACTAGACAATCATTGCAGGTCCCTTCCAACTGAAACAGTCTATTCCTATTCCTATTCTATTCTATTCTATTCTATTCTGTTTATAGTGCAATTTATAATGGTATAGACACTGCACTTTTTTTTTTACTGCACCCTTTTAGTGCAGACAGACTGTGGGAAGCTGCTGATGGAGAAGTTAAAGTAGCACCTCTCTATGCTGCCTGTGTAACATGAAGACAATAAACTTCTAAATCTATCCAAGGACTGAACATTTCCCAAGGGCCGCAGCTGAAATCAGTATGTTATAAAACCATGCTGCCTTCTACTTACTGCTGACAGGTTGCAGGAGGTCTGGACTGAATATATGCAGTTGATGTCATGGCAAAGTGGTAGAATTACACTTTACAGGACAAATTGTGCCATCCATTCTTAGGTGGAAAAAGTTGAGAGCTTGAAACACCCATTAAATATATATATTAGGGTGGCAGCTCAAGTTGGTCCCCTGGAGTGATGCCCAAAGCAGGTCCACAGCTGCCCCGCATACTTACTAGAGGCTGCCAGGACTGCAGGGTGTTTTGTTCGTGTCGTGTGATGGTCATCCAGCCGCAGCATAACACGGCCTATCTGGCAGCAAACAGCCAAGGCGCTTTATTGACACCTGTATACAGCTAGTAATATCCTATAGATCTATACGGTGGGGTCCCTGCTGAGAAAACCCCAATAAATTAGAGTTTGCTCTGCACGTACCAAAGGGTAAAGGGACTGTTTTCGAGCTGCTGCAGCCTGGTCTGGGCAAGCACATGGAAACAAACCTGTCCCACCCTGATTCTCCATGTTCCCCTCTGAGAATATACACTGGGGAAGGGAGCAGGGAGGTTTGGGGGGATGCAGGTATGGTAGAGGATGAGCTTTTCTGCTCTGACTCCATCCCAGCTCACCCCACTGAAGCTTGACCACTGGCTCAAAGCTGGGCTGAGCATTTTCCAGGATCCCTTCTCTTCCCTTCTGATTCATCTAATAATCTCTCCAACAGCTCGAGGAAAAGGTTTTCCTGGGGGGTTAAGTTTCCCAAGCCCAGCAATGACAGACCTCAGGGCAGCCAAGGAGACCCTGAAGCCATGATGCCCGTGGCCACACACATTTCATCCCCTTCAAAAAAACACACAGGTGTTTGCCAGAGCAAAGTTTGGCAGGATTGCACTCCAAAATCTGAAAATATGCATTTTAATAATAAGGAGGCATTTATATTGTCACAGCATCAGAGGATGTGGTGAAATGCTGTGGCTGCTGTGCAATGCCTGAATTTCAGCATTGCAATATTAGGGCTGAAGCCTGCTCATCTCTACAGCGTGCCAGCAGCTGATGGGGTCATCGGTGCAGGGACAGAGGAAGGTTCTGCACCTGTGTCAGTCACCAGAGCCCTCTCCCCTGCCTGTCCCCATCAGGGCCATGGGGCACAAGAGGGCCATGGGCCACAAGCATGGCTTCAGGTGTTTTTGTGGTCATGCAAGCTCATTCCCACACCACTGGGTTTGCAGGGCTGCATGAGGCTGTTTGCAACAGCTACGGTAAGCAGCTTTGGGATTTTTAAGGAATAGGGACATTTTAAGGTTTAAAAAGCCAAAAAATGTGTTTTGTTGGGCTTTTTGGACAGCTTTAAAACACGCCTGGGAAAGAGACGGGGGAAGCAAGAGCATCCTTATCTTCACAGGGCTGTTTTTCACTCGGTCTCAGGTTATCTGCAGCTTTGTAGGACTGTTTGCTGAACAGAAAGGATCACGAGTCACCTGTTATTCTTTTCACAAGGACACATCCTCGCTCACAGACACCGCTCACATCTGCCTGGGCCAAACACGATTCAGATAATTTCTGCAAAGGCTGCAAAGCCCAAACACAGTGATGCGATGCCAAACCGAAGCTTTCAACCCTACCGCTACCCCTCACTCCCTCTCCTTCCCCAGGTCTCGAAATTCATACAAAACTAATGTTGTCTGAAAACTAATATCAAATTGGCTCATTTTGAGATGTTTTGCAAGTTTTTTGGTCTTTTTCTGCATCTGAGATGCCATCTGAAGTTTGTCAGTGTTGCTTCTGTTAGAACAAAAATCTGGCAAGTAAGAGGCTCAAAAAAAAAATCTGTTGTAAGAGAGGTGAAGCCTCTCTGAAAAATGAGAGAAAAGGGAGGGTGGGAGAGGGGCATCTGCAGGAGCAGGTAGGGATGCCCTTCCCTGTGCATGCAGCCCCAGAGACACCTTCAAAATCATCCCTCCATCTCTCTCCCTGCCTCTGAGCCTCCTCCCTAGATGAATGTTCATGGGGCAAAAATCTACCCGTATAACTAGGATTGACCAAAAAATAGCTGGGCAACCCAAAAAGGCCTCTGGGGTAATATGGGTTGAGGTTCCTGATAAAGATACTCTTATTTCTCGCTTATATGATCCCCTGGTCTGTGGCTACTTGACCTTATTAAGTCCACAAAGAAAATCTGTACTTGGCATGGAAGAAAATAATAATTCTGTATTTCTGTCTTTTTTCTTAGGTTTCTCTACAAATCTACTTTTATCCAAGACTCCAGGCCATATTTTAGCCCAAACTAACAGTAAAATAGAAATCTTCTGTGAGCTGAAGACGGAACATGCTGGGGTGTACTGGTACCGCTGGAGCCAGGAGAGGCAAAATTTCCAGTTCTTGGTATTTTCTAAGCCATTTGGCAAAGCCATATATGGCGCAAACATCAGCCAGGACAAGTTTACTGTCCCTGGGGCAAGTTCCCACACCTCTTACAGCCTGCACATCAACAACCTCCATGCCTCGGACAACGGCACCTATTATTGCTCCATCTCCCAGTCCTCCCAGCTCCTCCTGGGCAGCGGGACACAGCTTGGTGTGGGTAAGCATCACACCCAGGGCTCCAAAATGTGCCACCGGCAGGCTGTGATGAGGTCCCCTAGGTAGGGGGTGATGCATGTTGGTAGACCCTTTGCAATTTTGAGGTGCAAGGTTGGGGTTCTAGGATTTTTCTGAAGACTCCTATGAGACCAGACAAGACAGAAAATACGGAAAATAGCTAAATTTTAGGTAGGCTGCATGTGACAGTCCTTTTGCCACCAGCAATTGCTCTGCTGTGGTCATGCCTTGAGCACTGCATTGGTCCTAGCATCTTAGGATTTCCACGGGAAGATGCTCAGCCCCCAGTATTGCCATGCCCTACATTTTCCTCATCCCCTGTAGTACTTTGGATGAGGGGCTGGATGTGTGCCCTGCTCAGCTCCCGGGTCCTCCCACACCCCAGCTCTTCCTTACCCTTCCTCCAAGTGGCAAGAGCAGCATCGAGGCTAGAGGACATAACCCCTCACATCACTGGGGTGGATCTGACTGCAGGTTTCAAGCCTGTCCTTCACATAAATTGGGGTTTATTCCTCAAAGCTCACAACCCACCATCACTGGGGAGCTCCAGCCAGAAATCAGAGCTATCTGCAGGTGGCATTGGGGGAATGGTGCTTTACAGACCCTGTGTCATATAGCAGCTCTTTTCAGCCCGTTTTCCCCTTGACCACCAAGCAGGAGGTGGTATAGAAAAATTAATGTGTTTGAAGTAGGATTCAGCCCTTTCTTTGCAGACTTTTAGGGAAACTAATAACTTATTTAACCAAGATGCAGCTATGGCTCTAAAGCATCCCCAGCGTCCCAACCTTTCTGGGTTGGTTTTTTTTTTTTGCAAATACACCCTTCACCTTGAGCTGGCTGAGAAATTCCTTTTGATTTCTTGCCGGCTCAAAGAAAAGCTTGTTTGAGATAAATGAGAACTGTTTTTTTATCAACTGGGCACATATCTATGTACAAAGCAAAGGATGAAAAACAGGGTTGAAATTCGGCATGATCAAGGACACTCCAATTTAAAACTAAACACCCAGAGGTGTTTTGAGATTACTCAGGCCTTGCTGGATATTTTCTTTTTTTTCATTTAGTACACATGATAAAACAAATTGCCTTTAAGTTCCTTTTCTTTAAGTTTATTATAAAGCAAGGGAGAAGTTGTCCAGATAAATCACAGGCACCTGATGTCTCATCTTTCCGTGTAAAAGAACGGTGGTTTCCGTAGGAATTTCAGTCCCAGATAGAAGCAGAAAAAAAAAGTTTTGAATCACCCAAAATTTTGAATAAGTGGAGTTCAAGTGGTCAGGTTTACAGCTATTTAATGACATTAGTGGGATATTTTCCTGACCAACTTTACAGAGATCTATGTGCTCCATTGTAATTTAGATACACCATAATAAATCTTGCCCTCATTTTATCAGAAAAAAAAAAAAAATCCAATTTTGAGCAAAGATTAGAGCAATCTGAATACAGAAAAGATCCAGGGATCCCTTAAAACCTCCCAGTGCTACTGAAATCTCCTGCTGCCTGTGGTTTTGTGCAACGCTGATGAGATGGTGTCTGGCAGTAAATGTAGCTCAAAGAAGTTTCCTTTTTCTCTACCTTAGCCTTCTGCCCTTGTTTGCCTAGTACATTGTTTTATTAATGCTTTTACAAGCTCTTGGTAACTTCTGCGGCCACCGAGAGGATCAGGGCGAGCTCCCAGCCCCTCGGGATAACCCAGCCCTTTGCAGGGGTCGCTGGATGGGGCTCATTTTAAAAGCCAAAATTTCCAGCCCTTCTTGCCTGCTGTTTGAGACCTCCACTGCACTCGGTGCCATATTGACCATCCTCTTCTCCTCTTTATCCACCAGTTGATGTTCTGCCTCTGCCTCTGAACACCACTCAGGCACCGCTCTCCAAAAAGCCCATGCGATGTGTAACCAAAAGCAGAGCTGCTGACAAGAAAGGTACAGCACCGGCTCGGCTCAGACAGCCTTGCAAAAGGGGTTTGCTGAGCTCCTGGAGTCCCCAGGGTTCAGCTGGAGTTTGTCCTGGGGTGGGGGCAGCCACAACGTGACCCTGCAGGGTGGCATCCGGGTCCACCTAGACCCACTCCTCTGGATGGAGCTGACCTCTGCCTTTAGGAGTGCTTCCCTGGGATATACAAGGGTTTAGGGGCCAGAATAATTGAGGTTATCATGACTCATAGATAAGTTCCCTGCATTGCCTTCAGGTGTAATGCATACTCCAAGGGATACGCCAGGGTGATGGTCATGTCCTCTGCCCTTCCTCTGAGGACCTGCCTTGCTTTTCTCTCTTTCCCACCCCACGCTCCATCCTCCAAAGCTGCCAGGGCAGGATGATGCTGGGTGCTGAGCTGGAGGGGCAGCTCCACACCGTGTCCCCTCCTGCTCTCCAGGTGCCTGCAGCCCCCTGGTCTGGGTCCCCCTGGCCACCACTGTCCTGGTCCTCCTGCTGAGCCTGGTTCCCACCGCCCACCGCCTCCACCGTAAGCATGCTGCCAGTCCCAGGGGATGATCAGGGGTGTCAGGCCCCGGGACAGCCCGGGAGCGGGATGGGGAGCTAGGAGGAGGTCCCAGGGCTGATGGACACCATCTCTTCCCCAGGTCTGCGTCGGAGGCTGTGGCTTCGTGTCCACAGGCAGTAAATCCCACTGGCTCCCCCCGCCTCAAGCAGGCAGGGAGAAGCTACGGACCCTTCCCTGCACGATGCTGAGCCCTGCCTGAATGTGACCCAGGAAAGACATCATTGCATGGGACAGACATGGTCTTGCACTGCAAGACAGACATTTCTTTCCTGTGACAGACCACAACTTTAATAATTTCCCTTGATAGAATGGCTGGCAAAAGGACCGGGCTGGACCCTGCAGCGCGCTGAGCACTTCTCAAAGGGCACTGAGCAGGGAGAAGACCATGGCTGGCTCTGCACTAGGGGCACCAGGGCTGGTGTACCAAAGGGATTCAGATAGGCTGGAAGGATTCTCTGGGAACTTCTTGTCTCTCCTCTCTGGTTGCCCATGGGACAGCTCATGGGTGCTTTTGGTTTGCTCCTGCTAATGCTGGTTGATCAGGCTTTGCTAACAAACACTTTGAGAGCAAGCGGCAGACAGCAGGGGCAGGTCACTGAGCAGCTTGTAAAGGTCCTGTACAGGCATGTTTGTTAGAAATAGTGAATAGATTGCTCAGCCGTTTTGCTCTTCAGGCTGGTGTCTTGTCGCTGCACTCAGTGCGGGACATGGCTGTGTGGCAAGCAAGGAGCCATGGCCTCTGCCCAAGCAAGAGTTAAAGCAGAAAAACAGCTCTGTGGATAGCAGGTCTGGGAGAGTATCTTCTCCCAGGAGATAGCAAGAGATTGCAAACAGCCAAGAGGGGGAGAGGAAAGCCAGACAAAGCGATGTGCCCAAGGCCAAACACCTGGCTCAGCCTGAAGGCCAACACTGCTTCTGAGAGCAAACAGAGGCAGCAGGGAGGGAGGGGGGGGGGCTGGCCCTGAGCCCAGCAGTGTGGCACAGCCGGCGAGAATTGCCCTCAGCTACAGCAGTGTGCTGAGCCCAAGCATGCTGAGCCCCGAGCAATGCCCATGGGTGCTGGGTCCTAAACAACATTCGTGTGTGCTGAAGCCCGAGCACACTGAGCCCCGAGAAACACCCATGGGTGCTGAGCCCCGAGCGATGCCTGTGTCTGCTGACCCTGAGTGACACCCGAGGGTGCTGAGCCCCAAGCGATGCTGGTGGGTGCTGAGCCCCGAGTGAGGCCCATGGGTGCTGACCCTGAGTGACACCCGCAGGTGCTGAGCCCTGAGCGATGCCGGTGGGTGCTGAGCCCTGAGCAATGCCAGAAGCAGGGTAGGTCTGCCCAGGGATGTTAGCAAGTCTCAGCCACTGCCCGGGGCTGCAAGGCTGATGTGGGGCTGGAAATTCTGTGTCCTGCTGAGCGCAGGCAGTGGGCACTTGCTCTTGGATGCGTTCCCAGCCCCACATCTCTGCTCAAACACGGGCACGAGCTCAAACACAGGCATCACCCGCAGTAAGTGCAAGAGGAAGGCAGCCCAGATACCTCCTTCCCCCAGCTATTTTTACTGCTGGGGAAGCAGCGGGCATCTCCTTTACTGCACATTGCATGTGTCCTTACAGCTGCCCACAAGCTAAGGACTCGTGTGGCTCCAGAGTCCCAAGAGCTGGGGAAAACGCAGGCGTGGAAAGAGCTTGTGCGGGTGTAAAACATGGCAGTCGCACAGCAGCATCCACTGCCGCTCTCCGCTTTAATATACATTTTTCTAGAGGGCTTGGTCTGAAAGCCGGCCATGGGTGCTCCTTGAGATGGATGTTTCTCCTAAATGATGCAGTAATAAAGCCAGCAGCGGTGCACGCCGAGCTGGCCTTCCCGGGCTGTAATGCTTACCCAAGCTCTCGGGTGATCCCAGAACCCATCCCACCAGGGATGCTGCAGGGAGGGGTCCACAAGCATCTCTGCCTCCAACGCATCATGCCAGCAGCATATTTTAGCCTCTGTGAAAGCTCAAATAAACTAAACCCACCCTTTTTCTACCCTGCAAGGACTCAGTGGGCAGAGTTTCGCCCCAGGAGCAGGTTATTTTTAGATGTATTTTTACAGGACAGCTATAAAGAAATCCCTTTGAAATTTCCCATGGGCAGAGCTTTATTCTTTCAAAAACAGGGTTTTTTTCCCCTCTGCCTGCAGCTGCTTTTGAAATCCCAGCTCCATTTCACACGCTTGAGGCATCCTGACCTTAACATCCATCCCTGCTTCACCTCTCCTGCCTCTCAGCCAGCACAGGAGATGGTCTCCCATGGCCAAGCAACCAGCGCCAGGTCTGGGCAGCGAAAGGCAGGCTGCGACAGCCCAATCCTCCTCTCAAACGGGAAGGTGAGCGGCCTCGGAGATAACGCTGCTGGGTCCACTCCTCCTCCCTCCATCCCCACGCTCAGGCTATCCCCGCAGTGTCTGCCCCTCGCTGAAATTCCCCAGGATGGCACCGTCTTACCTTGATAGACTTCAGCCACTGGATTATCCCAACTCCAGTAACACTTGTTCAAAGGATGGGGATTTACCCCTCGGCTCTTTGCCCGCCCCCAGGAATAACTGTAACAGGCAGCAAAGAATTTGCTCAATGTCTGAATTCCCCAGTTGGGCTTTGTTGTTCCTTTGTAATTTGAAAAAAATAAAAAAATAAACCAAACTCCACATCATCTGTGTGCAGTGAAAACAGGAGAGGACAGCAACACTCAAGGATGCTACCTGTCCTGTTGAAACACAGGTTTGGGCAGTTTGCCAATGGAAACAATGTAAAAAATTGTAGTAATTCCTGTAATTATCAGTAGGGTGTTTTAAGACAGTAAACCTCAGAGAGATTTTAGCAGCAGGTTTCACAACTGCAAGAGCCGGTGGGAAAAAAATCTCCTCCCATTTCATAGACTTTTTTCCCAGAGCATATATAAGAAAGAAACAGAAACGCTAATAAAAAGATGCTTTTATGTCTGAGAAAATTAGTGCAGTCCCCTGATATCTGCAACTTCTTTTGGTCTTCTTTGCTACCTCGTCACTGTGCTGAGAGCATGATGATGATACCAAGGGTCAGGGACACTGTGTTATGGCATGTGGGGGAAAAGGGCAGCTTCCACCATGAAAACTTATGGGAAAATATTTCTGTGCATCTCTGCTAATGGCATGGTGCCCGGATCCATGGAGGGAGAGATACGGATAATGGCATCACCCATCACAATGTCACCCCAGCCATGATGTCCTGGCAAATGAGAACCCCTCATTTATTCCTCTTTTCCCTCCAAAGACGGACCAGGCTTCTCCTATATCCCACTGTCGCCCTTCTCCCTGCCTCAAGGAACATCCATACCTAGAAAGGAAAAATATCTGGATTTTATATATAACCCCAAACCCTCACGTCAGCAGTAAATGAATTATGTCATCTTAAATGACAAAAGGAGACACCGCAAAAATTGGACAAAGACAAAAGGCTTTTGAATAGGACAAGGAGGCTTTTGCAGATCTATAGGTTTAAGTACGAAGTGTTACCTACGTTGTGCCCACCCCCATGAATCATTGGGCAAGGAATTGTAACAGAGGTCAAAAAGTACATGTTGCAATAATCCGTTATTATTTTATTATTTTATAGTCTACATTTATATTTACATTCTCTATATATTCTATATATAGAATCTATATTCTATATTATAAAAAATACTACAGTTATTCTTTCAATAAGCAGTGCATGCTCATCTTGAAAGCATTAAAATATTCAAAGGACAGAAGGCAGAACAGAAATGCAGGTATTTCAGGCACTGCAGTAAATAGTCTTCACATTTTTGTAAAACTTCTGTAAATAGATTAATAAAAAAAAATTGTCAGTCTTTCCAGAATATCTAAGTTGCTAATCTAATATTGGCACAGCTCAATTTTTCTTTAATCTTTTAAGCTGCCCAGTCATTTTTATGTGGATAGTCTGTTTTCATAATACGAACAAGTAAATCAAATCAGGTGCAGTTGAAAGTGTTTGATTGAAAACAAGCTAGTGACACAAGAGCAGAAGTTATATCTGATTTTAAAGCTTTTAAATATATAAAAAAATAATTTTGCAGAGTCATAAACACAGCTGAGTTGGGCATACTAACAGAGAAAGGATGAGTAACATCTCTATTAAATGATTAAACTTGAAAATCTGTGCAAAGGGAAAGGAGATATATATATCCATGGGTGCTGTTTAAATTCCTTCTGTTTTATCCTTGGCCAGAACGGCACCGTGCACAGTAGCTGCTCATTAAATATATCCTTCTGGCATGAAAAATGGATTCACAGCAGGGCTTCTAAGCATCCAGATCAGACCTGTTAAATGGGAGTTTCAGAATGTCTTTTTCTGCCACTGTATAAAACCAGGTATGTCCCAGAAGCTAAAAAAAAAAAAAAAAAAANTTTTACTTGCTTCTCGAACCATGTTAGTGCACAGGCACAGGACTACACACACACACGCCTGAGCAGGGGCATGGGCAGTTCTCTTCCCTGTCTTTCAGAAGCATCCAACAAACAGAAGCCCTCCTCCACCCACAGCACACACCACCTCACCTGGCTACCCTGCTATTTCATATATCAAACAATTTACAGGAACCTTAAATATAGAAATATTGTATAATATATATTGACAGTTATTTATTTTGACAATTGTCTAACTATATATTATTATATGTAGTTATAGTATAAATTATTATTACAGTTAAAAATGTGATATATTCAATATAGCTATTTATTACATTTGAATATATTTTCTATAACCATATTATAGATATTATTTATATATTATGTGTTATATATTATATATAATATCTATATAGCTATGTATGTGTTATTATATATATTGACAGTTACCTATTAAAAAAAACTACTGGGGAACAAAAAACTACATTCAGGCAGCATAAGTACTTCTTGCCCATATTTCCCTGGACTTCATCGCATTTCATTCAATAAACCAGAAATAGTTAATATATTAAATTTCTGGTTTATATAAAGCAAAAATAGTTTCTTTATTATTATTATAATTTTTCTTTAATATTATTTCTGCTTATTAAATTAAATAGTATTTGCTGAAATAACAAATATTTGTGTATATCAATATATCTGTATTGCGTGCACTCAGGATGAGCTCTGCAGCTTCTGTGGAATTATATACAAATATTTATTATTCCAGCATTCATTTAACTGGAATGCATATTAGACCAAGTTAAAAATAAATCTGTACAAGCTATGTATTTTCCTTCTCTGCTACCTCGCTATGGGGAAGATTATTTTGAGTTTATACACCAGTGGTGCTTTCACATGAAACAAAGCTCTCCCTGTGCTTTAAATATTTGCAGTGGGACAGCAGGTGTAATATTCTTTCCCATCCATTCCTTTTGTTCTGCTAAAGTTTGACTTCTCATTTAGCCTTTAAGATATACAAGCGTATGAAGGGGGACTGCCTCATGCTTTTAAGCAGGAGAATAGCATTATTACCACTTGCACTTTCTGATCTAGTTAATAAATTAAAACCACATGTGAAACTCTCCAAAAAATCCCAATGATGGCATCAGCACAAATTTTTTTCTCTGCCAGCTACAACATATCCATGTGCTGTTGCAATGAGGGTCTCACACAACCAACTTAGTTCATTTAACATAAAAACCCCAAAAAACCCTAAGATGAGTCACTTATGTATGGAAAGCAGCTGGCAGTCAATATGAAAAGGAAACCTGCTCAAATGGCAAAGCCCTCTCCACCCTCTCTGAAAAGCTCCTTGGAGGGGTCAGGAGTCCTGGGGCAGCCGGGCTGATGCAGGCGCCCATGAGCTCATCTCGTTGACTTTTTTTGGGTCGGGCAACAAGTAAGGGTTACATTTTGTCTTGCCCAAACTGGACTGAGCTTCTGCATCACACAGCAGGAAACCCAGTCCTGCAGAAATCGTGGGTGTCTGCAGGCAAAGTTTTGCAACGCTGAGTTTTTCAAGAGCTTGAGCTTTGCTGGGGAACACCAAAAAATGCCTGATGTCCCCATGTAGCGCGTGGGGAGCGATGGATGCCTCCAAAGTGAAGCGATGAGCCCACAAGCTGGTGCCAACCACCGGCACCCTGCCTGTTGCGGTCATCCCTGTGTACCCACCCCACACCTTCCTCCACCCTGCAAGCACGATGGAGCAAGCCTTACCCTGCCCAAGGGGCAAGCCATGTTGGTTTTTCTGCTCTTCTTCTCTGCTTGTGGTTAAAACGTCTAGCCGGGAGGTTGGGCACCAAAATATGGGGTGCAACCAACCTCCCTCCCTGCGAGGCTGGGCAGGGAGGAGGGCTCTGGCTTAGAAGATATCTCTGTCCGCAGAGCTACACGCATAATCTCACCCACCACGTTTCCTGTTGCTCCCTCCCAGCACGGAGAGCCGGGGCTGCAGGCGGTGCAGGCAGCATGAAATGCAGCACAAAAGCTAGGCGTTGCGCAGCTGCCTCTGGGGACAGGCAGGGCATCCTCAGAGGAGCTGGGTGCATGCTGCTCTTCCATGTTGCAGCATGGCCCACGACAAAAACCAGTCGAGTCCCGCCATATCTGACATCTTTTCAGGTACCGCCATGGGAGGAGGTGCTGGGCTGCTGGGGGCCCTGCAGCCGGCTTGCAGGCAGGGTCACAGGCAGAACTGCTACTGTTCCTCAGCAAAGCTCAAGGTGCAATCGTTGTCCTGCATAAGCATGAGGTAAACAGGGTGGTTGGTATCTCAGGGAGAGGTGCTGGGCTGTGCTGACACGCAGCTACAGGCCTTTGAAACATTATGCCTTAACATCAGCTCTGAATGCAAAATTCAAATTGGGATATTTCCTATCAGTCTCTTCAAAGAAATCGAGACAAAATACTCCTGAAGGCTGGGATTGTATATTCCTGCCCTGAATAACAAACTGCAAATGACACTGCTGTTATTAAAATATATGTCTCAAGTCATCTTGGTGCAGGAGGAAATGACTCAGAGAAGCAGTGGAACAGCCATTACTAAAATATATGCCTTTCCTCAGGTCATTTCATTTTAACCTGAATCACCCATCACTGCTATAGCCAGGATAATTTTGATATAACTTAGAAATGTGGGTCACATCCCACTGCGCGGATCTGAAGCTGCCATCCCGGAGGAGATGCCGGGGGAAGGCAGCTGCCGCTGTGCAAATTCCCCTCATCCCAAACCTGGGTCTCTTCTCACCTCCCCAAAGCTGGGACAGAAACTGAACTAGCTGGCCAGGATCAAACATCTTTCCTGGCCATTATCCCTCTTCCAAGAGGCATCCAGGGTGCCCTGGACTGTAAAATAGAGAAAGGAAAAACTCATCTGCCTTCCCTGTCCTCTCCCAGCACCAAAGGTGTCTTGCTGGAGGTCCCAGGTAACCACAGCATTGCTCCAATGGTCCCTACTGGAGGGATGAAGGGGTGTGATGCACCAAAGATGGCCATAGCATCCTCAGTTGGTATCATTTATGGGTGGACATGCCACGGAGGAGCTGGTGATATAGCCCCTTCTCCCTTCCCTGTGCCGCTCACGGCTGTGAAGCGAGCAAGGGAGAGTCCCAAAGGGCTGTGGAAAGAGTCCTGTCCCACCACGAGCAGACAGGGCCACGAATACAGGGCCTGCAGGGCTGGATGCTGGTGCCCTGAAGGGCTGGAGCCACGTGAAGTTCAAACCATCTCCAGCCCCTTATCTCCCAGCTCATGCAACTGGAGACACAGGTGTTGTGGTTTCAGGTCAGCTCAGTCGGTAACAAAGCACCATGAAGCTGCTCACTCACCCCCCACCCCCTC
>VYZV01041188.1:36654-65674 GCA_013401275.1 Pandion haliaetus | reverse complement strand
ATGGTGGTAATAAGTGGACTCTTTATGGAATTAAAACTTTAGATGGCCCTGTATGGAATACAGAGTATATCTCCATTAGGTGAGTCAGAGGAAAGGAACAATGTAACACCTGTACTGAGCTAATTTGCATGTTTGACCCACTTCTATGAGCAGTGTGTTTAATAGCCAACCTGCTACAGGAGAATTGTCCAGATGATGAATTAACAATGCTCTGTCAGCATTCTCTAATAATATTTTGTTGAATCCCTGCCCTAAATTTACACTGCATGGAGATAAATACCACTGCCACCGTCTTTTCTATATTAAATAATTATTCTGCCACTGTAGGTACAGATATGTGAACAGGATTTCAACTCTCCANTTTGTAACAGTGTTTCCACCCTCCCTTTTTTTTTTTTTTTTTTTTCCCAAATACCTACTGAGAAGGAGCCATTTTGATTTAAGGACCCTATCTGAACTACTTAAATGTCACTAATAAGGAAAGTTATGTTTACCAGTTCTATGGGGTTTAGTTTGTTTTACAGTAAATTACTTTGAAAAGAAGAGTGACTGCAAAGTATTAAGGCCGATCTGTGTGTGTCTGTGTGTGCACATCTGTGCACATGTGTGTGTGTTTGCCTGTGAGTAGCTGTGCTCTTCAACAAAATAATTGCCGATTAGCTGCAGGGAGATGAAAGTCAGAAAAATTCTCAGGATTAGAACTGTAAGAAGCATCTCCTCTGCCTTACTTAACTGGTAAAAAATAGTCAGAAGTGGTTTTAAAGAGCTAAGCCTGAAAGTTGAACTATACAGACATCTACCAGTCCTGACATTCAGCTCTCAGAAGTTTCACCAAAGTGCAGAGAACCCTTTGTGCACATTCAGCTTGCTGGCTTGGAAAAACATAAATAATTATGTATAAAATGAAGGCAAATTAAGCCTGCAAATTGCATCGTAAAGTCTGCAGCTTCCAATACAGTTTCTGTGACTAAGTTACAGTAGATTGCAGCTGGAGAAAAATTTATAGAGAGCTAGTGTAGTTGTCTGTGACTGCCTGTGTATATGTATATATTTCTGTCCAGTTTTTGACAAAATTCTGCTTTTTTTAAAAAAGGCTCAAATTGGGAGTCCTTTCTGGCTAGTAACATTTTATTTCAAATTAGACATTTCATAGCACCTTTAAATTTACTGAAAATTAAGAAGACATATAGTATAACTTTAACTGTTCAGTTTGACCTTGCAACTTTGGAAGTTTACGGCTGTCCCAAAAAGTTACACTGGTAACTGTGTGTTAGATTAGAAGGGATGAAAATTGAAAGAACCTTCAATCTTCTGGGTTGTCTTTTATCTTCCATCTGTGGGTTGTAATCCATCATTGAGAAATACAAAACTTCTGTGCTCGTTATAGGGTGATGAGAGCAGAAGCTGGGTCTCTAGGCACTGATTCCGAGAAGCATACTACTAGATGGCATAGGCATTCAACATGCATTTATATTTTGGAGTCTTAACACAGAAATATTCTAGTTACTCTGTGTAATTTTTCCTTTTCTTTTAGTGTTTGAAAGCTGATCTAAAGAACATATTAATTTTCTTTCCGAATTTTGCTAAATAATTTATTTAGGTTTTACTTTAGTTACATGACCCAAAAGATGTGTTTTGATTCATGCTGAATTGCTCACCTTATTGGCCATCTGAGGGGTTCAGCATGTTTCCGTGTTTGCTTTAAACAGGGCATATTCAGTTAGCATATCAGGTCAGTTGAACATATTAAAAGATGGACTTAATCTATCCAGAAAAAGGAAGCTGCAAAAAATTGCCATGAGGTGAAGATATCTCAATCCACCATATTGGCTGATCCAGCCAGTAATATGTAATGTCCCCTAAAACCAAAATGTCATAGAAAATATTTCTGAAGTGAAATCCTACATCTGGTCCAAGTTTTCCTTACACGGAAGATTTTTAGTGGAGCTCCAGCAATACTTCAACAAAAGTGGGGGCAGTTTTACAGACTGGTGTATATACATAGAATAGTCCAGTTTCCAGATCCAGGGTAAGGGTGTAGAAAATGGATGCAGTAGAAAATCTGGAAGTGGTTATATAAAGCCCTGCAGAAGCACTGGGACTTTCTTAAATGTTTTACTAATATTTTGTTCTCTAGTTTGGGGAAAATTATTATTTTTTGGTTTTAATATAGCTTTGAAAATACAAAAAAATGCTTGAATCAGTGTCAGAGACAACCTGGCACATGCTGATAAAACAAAATTTGCCCCTGCCCAGAACTTGACATCAAGTGAATTCTTCTTTCCTTCCACATGAGGTACCACAGAAAGGAGGATTACAGATAAGCCTTGGAGACTAGGATGTCAGCAGAACATTACATGCAGACTGTGGTACAAGTCTGCTTGTGGACTGGTCCTGAGTTGAATCCCAAAATAAGCAGGGAGCTAGTGAAACTGTATTTGATAGTATGTGGGTGATGACATCGTGGGTTTTAGCACACATACGAAAGGGCAGATGGCAACTATACTCTGCATAAATTAAGGAACATGGACTTTGGGATGCAGAAAATAATTTTTTAAAAGTCAAGGCAAGAAAAGCTGAGTGAGTGCAGGGATATATTAGCAAGTTGCAGAAAGAGCCATTGTTGCACAGTGGATGCTGAGATAGGTGCACAATTTACAAGCAGAGCTCATAGTTCATGGCATATATCAAGTGAAAGTTTCTTTGGGAACAAATCAAAAGGCTAGAGACAGAAAAGGAAAGGGAAAACTCTCCTCAGTGGCCAGTGGGAAGAGAAGTGATGGGGTCCTCAGGTAAGCGGCCACCCCAGGGCTGCCCCCCAGTGCAGCAGGGCTCCACCATAATGCTTTCCTGCAGGACGGACACAGGTTTCATCAGGACCTGCTCAAACTCCTCTTGGTGGTTCCTTCCTCTTATCTCTGACTGGCACATGCTGTCCAGGACTGGTGCTGCATCCTTGCTGACTGCTACGCTCAGTGAAAGTGTATTATTAGATCTCTCACGTCCCTCAAAGCCCCAGCCAAGGGGAAAAGGGGCAATGATGGATTGTTTCTCTTGCCTGCCACAGTTGCTTCCTTGGAGAACACACAACAACATCACCAGCTTTGCCAGCCTGAGAGCAAGACTGTCAGATCATGGAGGGGAAAATCCTGCCCCAGGGCCCTGGGAGACCCTGCCCAAGCGGCTGGGGTGACGGGCACCTCCCCACTGCTGGGGGAAGGCAGGCTGCACACCTGCAAACAGAAGGCTCTCAGCAGCACGAAGGCTAAGGCATCCAAAGTATTCTGCAACAGCATGCATAGAGCAAATCAGCACCGAGCATCACCATGGTCTGATGCGGCTGTAAAGTATGAAAATCCTTTTCTGAGCTGTGAGTCATAAAACAATTCTGTTGGTGCAGCCATTCATCAGCCTCAGCTCTCCAAAATTACATACTTGGGATCCAAATCAGCAGAACATTTTCTACATGTGCATGGAATTCAGGCAAAGCTTTAGATGCAAAATTTATGTATTCTTTTCCTTGTCTTTAGGACCATCACAATTTACTCAGCTTGTAACAGTCTTAGAACATCTTGGAAGACAATAGAAAAATTCAGAAAAAAAATTCATTATTTTGAAAGCATTCAGTATCCAGACACTTTTGAACTTCTTTTAAGAAAGAATTTCTGTAGTTAATATCATCTTACTTTAGACTTTTAGTATCCTGCATCACCATTAATATCATCATTCAAAGTACGTTACATTTTAATCTATGTTCTCTTCCAGTGTTTTGAAGTAATTAAAAAGCAGTATAATATTTACTCTGGAAAGTCCGAGATGTCCTCTTAAAATTTCTTTGTAAACAAAGGAAAAAAGTTCTATTCTTTATCTAGCTCCAGAGTAATCTTCAGTAAAAATAAAATTTAAAAAAAAAAAAAAAGCAAAACAAAAAAAATCCACAAGCTGACATACTCCCTCAATTTCATTTATTTGCATTTCATTCACATAAATGCTTCATTCTCAGCCATTAGCACGTCCACTTGAAATATAGCTACCTTGCTCTCTATTCATCCAAATTACCACTTTTATATGCTAGCCATTTAGAATCTGTAGAGAGTCTTGGTTTTGGCAATCTCTGTCCCAAAACCAAATTAGGAACATATAAGCAGGATAGATGCATATGCTAAGAAATGCAGATTAAAACAAGACAATTGCATTTACACCAGTGTATAGCAATATTTCAGATTGTCATTTTTGCTGATATTTATATCCAAAATTATCACTGCACATGACTCATAGTTAACACACTGTGTCTTGATGCCAGCTATCTTTTTATGCAGGTTTGAAGGTGACTTTAGCTTCCCCGCGTGCACAGCTACCTATAAAAATGTCTATGAATTTTTTTACATTTATGATAAATTTGACTGCATTTTCAGAAAAGAGAGCTCATTTTTATTGCTGTTGGGCGAGCTATTTTTAAACATCATCCTACTGCCTTCTAATAAAACTTTGTCCCCCTTTGCTACTTCTCCTTTCTGAGCTTCTTTTTGGATTTTCAGGCACCAATAGAATATGTACGTTTTTCATATTAATTTCTCATTTGAAAGAGGACACGAGAAAAAAAAAGTTATTTTAAATGTGTTTGTATTTAATAACTGTAGAAGACAGTCAACGACTCTAAATACATACATAAAAATCTATAGCTTTCTCTTGTGTATGCAGCAATTAGGAAAAAAAAAAAAAACAGAACGAATGAAAAAGTATTTTTCCTAAGGCTTATGCATGGTTACAAACATGAAAGCATGCACAAAGCAGAAAAAAAAAAATGCCTGTAATGCTACCTAGACCACAGATTCAGCAAGGATTTAATCACAAAGATTGACAAACTATTTGAGTTGCTGTGGCTGCCAATGGATATCAAAAACCTGTTTAAAGTAGTAGCACTGAGATTTTCCCCACTGTGCCCTCAGAGCTTTTCCTTGCCTTCTGTCTTCAATTTGTGTTTTCAAAGGGATGGTTGAACAATGCCCTGTTTCTGCATTGTAAGGCAAAACAGCAATGAATGTACTGTGGTACACTACAGATTTACTGTAAGGCATTATAACATAATGGGGAACTTCTAATGAGCTCCATTTGTCACTTTGAAGTGAAAAATTCACCTACACCACAGGGAGAGAAAATATTAAACTCTTGCTATAATATTTAAAAAAAAAAAGAAGAAAACTCAATTGGTCTTGAACTGTTGTCTCTAGCAGTAAGAAGAATCAATTACATGTTCTATAGAGTCTACAGTTTAAATGCAGAACTGCAAAGGAAAACTCAGTAGGTATTTCTACACAGCACAACAGAGAGAGAGTGGCTAGCACTCCTGGGTATATCACATAAGAACCAGCTTTGCGGGTGGGTTCTGCCAAAAGCTGCATAGTATGTTACAGATATACCCATAAGCTCCTACATGTTTGGTGAGTTTGCTACAAGACTGACAAATGGATGGCTACTTCACATTACCCCAAAAAACAAGAGTCAATACCAGAGCTGACATTGTTCATTATCAGCAACACAAATGTGCAGATGATATCAAATTAGGAATGACACAAGAAAAGGCAGAGCTTTGTCCAGAAGGACCTTGATAAATTTGAGGACTAAAGTGATAGAAAGTTCCTGACATTCAGCATGGAGTGTGAAGTCCTATGCCCAAGGGTGCAGTAATGCCCTGTGTGGGCACAGGCTGTGGGGCAGCTGGCAGAGCAGCAGCCCTGCTGAAGAACCACAAGCTTGGGGAGTACAGTGGGTGCCTAGTGAGAGGTGAACAAACACTGCACCCTCACCACAATTATTGCAAGCCACATAGTTGGCTACATTGGAAAAACTGAGAAAAGTTATTATCCCTCTTTACTTGATACTGGTGAAGCTGCATCTGGAGTAGTGTCTTGTTTTGGGCCCCCATGTCAAAAGCGGTGTGGAGAAGCTAGAGAAGATCCGGCCAAAGTCTCCCAAGGGATGAGGTACGTGCAAGGAGAGGCTGGGAGAACTGAATTTGTTTAGTTTGACTGAGAAGGTAAAGAGCTGATCTCCTAACAAAGCCACAACTCTTTGAAGGGGAGTTACAAAGAGAAGAGAGCCAAACTCTCTGGCCAGACAAGGATTGATGGGTACAAGCTGTATCATGGAAGCTTTTACTGGATTTAGGGAAACTCTTTTTTCCTAGGGGAATAGTGACCCAGACAAGTCATGGATCTCCATCCTTGGAGGTCTTCAAGACTCATCTAACAAAGCCCTGGCAGGCCTATTCTTCTGTCAGCAACAGTTTTGCTTTGAGCAGGAAGCTTGCCCAGATGGCCACCAGACCTCTCTTCCAACTGACTTATCTATGATTCTATGGTCCTGTGTTAACATGACTATGGAGCTACCTAGTTTAGATTCTAAGCAGGTCTGGTACTACCACCCATTACTGAGATTCCCCCACATTACCATGGTTCATGCTTCCCAATTATTTTGCCCCAATATGAACTAAGCATTGCCACTGTAGGCTTTGTCTTGGGTCTGAACTTTTTGTTTCAAATTTTTCACCTATAAGAGTTGTCTTTTTCAAAAGGGAAACTAAGGTGAAAGTCGCTACTTTTCCCAAGTAAATTAAGAAATGCAGACAATGGTTTTTTTGAAACTATCTATGTTTTGGAACACAGATATGAAAATAATAGCAGGGTGCATATTTTAAGAGGATTTTTTTGAAATATACCCAAATTTAGCCAGATTGTTAGCTTTTCCCAAACACACAAGCCAGTCACAAAAGACTTGGTGAACTAAAAATTTGGTTTGTATTATCTGCAACAGAACAAGTACCATGTCAAACCTGTAGAAAGCTGAGAAGCAGTTGCAGCTCTGGGACTGCCGTGGACAAGAGTGGTTAGGATAAAGAGCCATTTTAGCTTTGTATACAGGTTATGTCTATATTAGCAAATGAGGTCCGGGCTTGGGGGTGATCCTTCTCTCACAATCATCCATGTGGTTTTTTGACCCGTATCAGTTAACATTCTCCTATGTAATGCTGGAGCTCTGAGCACCATTTGCAACACCCAGTGTGACATCGATTGCTCCAAGCCTGACTCCTGAGATGAAGATCTTAGCACGAAATCCACAAAGAAATGAATCTTTCTGATTGAGAGCTGAATTTAAATGGTGTGCAGTAAGTATGGCATGGGACCACATACTGGACAAGAAAACACTGAAGACCATAGCTATGCTGTTCACAAATGAGTTGTGCTGGTTCATGTGGAAAAGAAGATAATATAGGAGCATATAGCTAAGGAAATGAAGCATAAACACAAGGGACCAAAGTGTCACAGACAATCTTCCAACTGGCATCCCTATTTGAATTTGCAGTCTTAATTAAGGTTTATTATGTGGCAAACCTATTCCTTTTTCTTATTCTGGCCTGGTTTCCTTCTGCGTCCCTGGCGCAGAACTTTTGGATGAGAGGATATAAAATTCACAAAAGAAAAGCCCCCAGAAGCAGCAAATTAACTTCCAAGACTTAGGCTCTATCCAGCACTATGACGTTTTCTTAAAGACTGAAAAAAGGAGAAGAGTCAGAGCATGCTTTCACATTGCAGTCCTGTCCCGGACTGAGTTGGTTCCAGTTATTTTTTTTGTTTCCTGCACGAGCAGTGCCTTCCCTTCCTCCCGCATTTGTGTATGAATCAGGGTGTCATACATTGCTGATGCTGAAATCCATCTCGGGTTCACAACCGCCTTCTGTCTCTACCTCCTTAGCAGCCTCTGTAGCTTTGACAATATCAGCATTGCAGTACATATATCCCTGGTATATTGAAAAGCAAAAGTGTAAATTTAATATTTAAGAACCTTTGCAGCTATTGGAAATTCTGCTCTTAGTCTCAGTGAGACTGAGCTGTCCTCCTGAACAAGTAAGACAGGCTGGTCTGTTGATTCTAATAATCCTTTTCTTAATTAATCCATTATAGTTTTTAAAAAATACTTTAAGTGGTCACAGAATTTCCAGTTCGCTGCATCACATGGGCACTGCAAACAGAAAATCTTACACTGATTGTGTAAAGGTGTTTTTAATACTTGTTTATTAAGCCAACATAGTTTATCATTGATATTTACAATGCATTTTCTTGGCAGAAATTAAGTCTAGATTGCCATGAGACACATAAAACAAGTTTCTGTCATGAACCATCCTTGGCCCTCTCTGCACATATTTAATCAGCAGACACACAGATTTAGGCTGGCCTGGTTTATAGCCACATAACGTTGCAGTAGGGCCCAGTGTTGGAAACCAAACTTTCTGACCGAAGTCAGCTTGAGTGAGAAATCATTAGTTTGTGACTCCTGGCAGACTAATTGGTGTGTATGGAGCTGCATAATAATTTGTCTATATTGATCCTGTCTATGCTGTGTGAATATCTAATCTAGTAGCTTGGGAATCCCTGTATTGTGCTCTGTTTAGATGTGCTTGCTATTTGCTGCTGAGCTTTTGCAGTGATGGCTGTTCTGCATAGTTTCAGGCAACAGTGTTGGGGAGCAAGAATAAAGAGGGGCTCTAGGGATGATGCATCTGTGATCAGCTGGCTCTATCAACATTTCCAGGCAGCAATACGTATGTGTACTTCAGCTGCTTGTCTCAGTTTTGTGAGTTGTTTTCATCGTGTAGTAACTCTTCGGTATTGGTGTGAAGTTTTGTAATATATATAATCTCTTCATATGATTAGCTTATTAATACTTTATTGTATGCAATTGCCATTGATTTGGACAACATCCTGGGGTGGCTGCATGGAAGACATTTGTAAATATTTACGTAAATGATTATATTTGCTAATGAACCGTAGTCAGGAAAAGTAATCACCACCATTATTTTATACCATTCTCCTTAGCAAGGCACAGAGACAACTGTTCCTTCATCAAAGGAGAAATACTGAGGGTGAGAAGGAGATACAGGTACTTAAGACAGAAACAAAGCTGATAGGAGTGCTGTTGTGAAAGGGTCTGTAAGGAACCATGAAAGCTTTAGAGACATCCTAAAAACCAGAAAGAATGAGGAGGCTTTCAACTACCCCCAGTGATTTCTAACACATGCCACATAAAGACTACACTCAACAATGAAAGATAGACAGTGATTTAGAGGCCAGATGTTTTTATGAATGAGCTTCATCATGTCACAGCAGTTGAAAATACTGAAGATAAAAAAGAGAGGGGAGAAGAAGGAGGAGTACCTGGGAGAGACTGAGGGGAGGGAAGATCTTATAATAGAGATTTTTATTGTCACAAGTTGTAGCAATATTGGAATAAAAAGCAGGAGCAGATTTTTTTGACCCTAAATGAAAGGCCCATCAAGTGGGAAAGGAAGCAAAGTAATTCATGCAAGAAAAATTGCTAGCATTGTTGGAAATAAGTTGAGGCAGGCATGTTAATCTACAGAGCATTTCTGCTTAATTTTCAAAGCAAAACCTACCTAACACTGTAATAATTTATCCAGCTCTGTAACATCACAGAGTCATACAACATTCAGGCTGGAAGGGAACTCACGATGCCTGTACTGCAACCTCCTGCTCAAAACAGGGTCTATACTAAGTTCAGACAAGGTTTCTGAGGGCTTTGGCCAGGTAGGTCTGTAAAACCTACAAGGACAGGAGTTATGAAATCTCTCTGGGCAACCTGTTCCAGTTTTTTGTACTGACTTTTTTTTTCCTCCCACCATGCACCTCGGTAGAGAACCTGGCTCCATCTTCTCAGTAATTTCCATGCAGGTGTTGCAAGCCTGCTCTCAGGTTCCCCCAAGGCCATCTCTGCTCCAGGCTGCACAAGCCCAGCTCCCTCAGCCTCTCCTCTCAGCACAAGTGCTCCAGCCCCCTGAGCCTGTTGGTGCCCTCCACTGAACTCACTCCAGTTTATCAGCACTGAAATGCAAATGAATGCAAATGCTATTGCAAGTTCTGTTACATTTGAAAACTAAGTGAATATACTGTGGATGGCATTGCACGTCATGGGAACCACTCGAACTGAACAGGCTGTTAGGGGAAATGTTACTGCATGCAATCAAGATGCTCTGTTGCTGAGCTCTGCCCAAAAATACAACTGCACCTGTCAAGTGGAGCTGAGAGAAAGTCCCTGAAGCCAACGCAGACATTTTCTTCCTTCAAAGCTTTCCCACTGCAGCTGAAATTTCACTACATCACTCTAAATGAAAGAAGGGGAAAAAAAAATCTCTGGTCTTACATACCCAATCTTAGACCCCTACTTCATCATTCACTTCACTTGATATTAGAACATTATGTAAGGTGTCTGAATCAAAGCCTGTATTACACTGCTAATCTGTAGTTTATGCGAGCAGAAAGATCCTAAAGACAGAAAAGGTGTAAATCTATCTCAGATTTACCAATGCTGATATTACTATAGGTACAGCAACCATTGTAGGCTGGCTAGGAGTTCAGCTAGGAGTTTGGTACCTGTAATATTTTGCATTCCTCCTTTTTTTATCATTTAGATGTGCCTGTCGAAGTGGAAAAGCATGAAATATAGCAATATGTTCCCATTGTTTTTTTCTCTTAACTTCAATCTTTGAAAATACAAAATGATGAAAACTTGTCTGTTTTTCCCCTTTTTTCTTGCATATGAAGTTGATATTCACCAAAACTGAGTCACCCAGTATACAAGTCGCTAAGACAGTCCAGGGACGTAAAGTACTTCAGAAAGTAAGTAGAGCATCTCAGAGCCTTGTTAAGTCATAGGAATTTATAATATCATTTTGAGTTAGTGTATTTAGTGTTTTCCCAAACAATTTTTAGGATCACAGCTTAGCTATGTGGTGTTTTATATAAACTGTAAACATGTATTTGAAAGAAAATTATTCTAGTATGGCTCTGTCCTAAGGAATTTGGTATGCAGGAAATGCAATGGTGCCTTTTGGTGAAAAACTTGTGAAAATTTAAACTGTCCATGGAAAAATTACATTTTAAAAATCAAAATTTAAATTGTGTTAGTGAATTAAGGGACATAAATATGAATTGCTTCAGATAATTTTTATTCTAAAAATATAAGCCTCTGAATACTCTGTATTTACACTTAATTGGAATACCTCTGCAGTGCTGGCTGATTCATTCAGACTTTCTTAGCTGTTCAGAGTTGCAGAAATAATTGTTGAGGACTTGTACCTACTCCTTCTAATCCACTAAACATAAAAATGATGTATGAGCCAGTGAATTTTTGTCCTTGAGAAGATGGGGTTTTCATATTTAGTGTTGAATTTACTTGTATCCAACCTCATTAGTTACACTTTTTTTGTTTCTTACTCTAAGTCATGAGGCTAGGAGCTCTATTAAACCAAGTACTACTGTTTTAAATATAATGCAGATAAAAGTACACATCATATAAATACACATTAAGAAGAGAAAACCCACAATAAGATATAAATAACAGTGAAATTAATTAATGGAAATTCAAACTGGGAAAATTCAACAGAATTTCACTTTTGCATTAGAAGTCTAAGGTAGCTCTACTCTGGACAGATATATTTAGGCTATCTGCATAGCATCCAGTTTAATTACAACACTCATACTTCTGTTATGGCTAAAAATATAGAGAACAGATAAATGTTATACTATGAAGTAGATAAGGTATCTTATCAGAGGTAGGAACTATTTAAATTAACTAGCCTTTATCTGTGCTATTAATTCTTGTCTTAATTAATGATCTGCTAAAAATACTACATAGTTCTTTCATGGTAATGATGCTAATTTGTATTCAAGTGTCCTGTAGTAGAAGATATTCTTTGCTTTTTCCAGCAGCTGTAATAAAGCATACAAATGAAAACACTGTGACTTTATCTGAACATATGGGAGAAATGACATAGCTGCATTTCTCAGGACTACAGTTGGTGTGCTGGAAATTACATTATACTTGATTTATTAGTTGCATTAAATAGGCGACCATTAAAAGGTCAGATCCCCAAATGCAGTGCTTTGGCATTAAGGACAGTGCAGCTACGTTGACCTACCTTAGCTATGGATCTGGCCTATGGTTCAGAAGACAGAATACTCCAGGGACCTCCATTTATTCAAGGTCATGAGTGGAACTCAAATTCACTTTTAAAAGACAAAATCATTTAGAAGAGGAACGGCTGAGGGGGAGGGGAATAAGAAATTTAAACAATGAGCCAGATGTGAACAAGCATTTGCAACTTAATAATGTAGACATACTCAATGGGATTTTAAAAGCATCAAGAAAGAAGAAGTCAGTGTTCAAAACTGTCATCTAAGCACCTATCCATAGCTTGAGCTATTTCCCCATTTAAATTTGGTCATTGAGATAAACCGTATGTAATTGAACCAGTTGCTTACATCTTTATATTGAACCTTTAGAAGGGTACTGGACTGGTCAAGCTACTGTAAACATGTGTTGTGGTTTAACCCAACCAGCAACTAAGCACCACACAGCTGCTCACTCATTTCTCCCCCCACCTAGTGGGATGGGGAGGAGAACTGAAAAGAAGTAAAACTTGTGGGTTGAGATAAGAATGGTTTAATAACTAAAGTAAAAAAAAATAATAATAACAACAATAATAAAAATATAATAATAGTAATAACTGTAATGAAAAGGAGTATAAGAAAAAAAAAGAGAGAAATACAACCCAAGAAAAAACGAGTGATTCACAATGCAATTGCTCACCACCCGCTGACCGATGCCCGAGACGCGATCCACCTGTCCCAGCCAACTCCCCCAGTATATATACTGAGCATGATGTCCTATGGTATGGAATATCCCTTTAGCTAGTTCAGGCCAGCTGTCCTGGCCATGCTCCCTCCCAGCTTCTTGTGCACCTCCTTGCTGGCAGAGCATGGGAAACTGAAAAACCCTTGACTTTAGTCTAAACATTACTTAGCAACAACTGAAAACATCAGTGTGTTATCAACGTTCTTCTCATACTCCATCCAAAACACACTGTACTTGCTATTAAGAAGAAAGTTAGCTCTATCCCAGCCAAAACCAAGACAACATGTGTCGGGGAAAAAATTTCTCGTAAAGCTAAAGCAGACATACTCACTGGTAGAATAACGGTACCACATCAGTGACACAGTTGGGAAAAAGAATTCCCTTAGAAACTGATGGGAGTTTTCTTTCCTTTCCAGTGGTCACTCAAAGTAATGCTTTTTTTTTTGTTGGTTTGGTTTTTTTAAAATGTTATTATCCTTGACATGTGTTAGCTATTGTACCTCAATCTAAGACAATTAACAGAATCTGACTGTAAATTCAGGAGCAGAAAAGACAAATCAACTCATTCTTAAAAATAGCTTATGACTAGCTCATGTTTGCCATGCCTTTTTTTTTTTAATTGACACAAGCACCTCATCACTGATAAACAGTTTTGTCAAACATCTTCAAGGAGATATCAGAACTGACAATTTCTGCTACCAAATTTGCATCTTAATGAACTTTTTGATAATGCAGCCCACTGCTATTCCAGTGTCTGACTGGAAGTGGCATATTTTATGTTTGCTGCTCAGCTCTGTCCTGTAAAACACTGCAGGGAAGGAGGGGGCTGTGGGAGATGGCAGCTAGGCTTGGAAAACAAAAAGCTGAGGGCAGCAAACACAGTTGACCTCTCAGCTTTGAAATTAGAGGCTTGATGAAAGTGCCTGGCAGATGCCTCCAGGGTTTGTCCCTCCTCTCAGCGCCCAGCCTGCCTGTCCCCCCGGCAGACAGGGTGCTCCAGGGATAACTGGCTGTCCAGGCACCAAAGACAAGACCGAATCCTGCCCTCTCCAGTGAAAGTGCTCACAGGCTGACCACAGCTCACTACTTCAATCTCTTCTTTCAATTCTGCATCTTTTGCGGACCAGACTCCCTTGCATTGCCCAGCCAGGCGACTCAGCTTGACAGGGATGCTGTCATTTGATGCTTTTACTCGGGACATCATTGTAGCAGAGTTAGCCTCTCACTGCTTATCAGTCATTCTACCAAACTCCTACTTAGACTATCTGTTTTTAGCCCATCATATCACTGCTTTTAACCAATTCTGCCCACATGTGAAAGACTAGAGCCAGAGGAGGCATATGCGCAAGCATCTTTCTCAAAGCCGTGCGCATAAGTACAGTTAGACTTTGCTTCTGGTTCCCTGTGTCCGTGAAGGCAAAATGTGTCAGGATCAGACACACAAACTCTCCTGCAACTGCCCCTGCTCTGCTTCTTCCAGCATCACCCAGAAGACCCAGAAGATTAAGAGCAGGATTTTTGGCTGAGCAAATAATTTAAGAGCTGTGACTGACAATTCATAGAAAAGTAGGGGGAAAAAACCTGGGCAATAGGTATAAACTGATGATAAACAACTCAAATGATATTTTATTGGAGCATTCATTCTAATGTGAAGCTGCTTATACAGTCAGTGTTTTCTCTTTCTCTGCATCTCTTCCCTTATGTCCCCTTTTGGCAAATTGCTTCCTTGGCTTAGGAAGCAGTCGCTGTAGCACAGCTGGACTAGTGGTGCCTCCCTGGCTAGAAGGGGTGGACTAGAGGATGCAATAATGTGGAAGAGCTTGCTAAAATGGGCTGCAGGCTAGTCTAGGAGGCCCAAGAGGCAGCTGCTGCTTCCAACAAAATGATTAGCAGATATTGCACTATAAGCACAACAGTGCAGCAAAAGCTTGTTTTTCTAGGAGCCTGACACTAAGAGGAGAAGGTAAGCAAGATTGGGCTTCCTTTCTAAAACCAAAAGGATCAGTAAAATGTGTACAAGAAAATTACTTGGACTTCTTGGCCTGATAACTTCAGAACCCATGCTGCACTGGACATAATTTGCATTTGAAAATTAGCATGAAATGAAAAGTCAGAATGAGTTTTGTGATGTGGTTGAAGACCCACCCTCTGCACAGTTGTTGCTGGCCAGACTAGCAAGCTCCTTGCCCCATGCACTCTGCAGATACCTTCTTAAGCACTTGTCTTTCATCAGACAGACACCTGCCAAGCACAGGTCCGGAAGGTGGAGCTGCAGGCTCCATTTGACAGCAGGCTACCCAAAGCTTCAGTGTGCAACTGGAAGCTGAAGCTTCCTTCACTGCTGTAATACCAGTTAGGTTGTAAGAAAGAAAAGTTACTTTCTTACACAGTGACGTGGGGAAAGGATGTCTGGATTTAGGCACATACATCTGGATGGCAGCAGAACTTTCTGAATTTTTCTTAATCCTAGTACTCCACTGAAGTAGGCACGTTCTATTTTGCATCAAAGGAGCACACAAGACTTGCATAAAACTCACATTATCATCTGCTTATGTCAGTGTGTTCTGATGCTGAACAAAATCCAGAAAAAAAATCCAAAGAGTGCTCTTTGGCTGTTCCATGCTCAGTTATTTTGATTTGATTTCATTTCTACAGCCCTGAGCAGTATCATCTGCTTTTACCAAAGCAAATTAATTTATTTCTTTGCTTAATTTCCATTGCTGCCCTTACCCTACAATTATTGTGTTCGGTGGACTTGATCCTACATTGGTGTATGTTGACGCAGCTCCACCGATTTTCAAGAAAAGTAGTTTTTCATGTCCATGTGATAAATATTTGTGTACAAGGCAGAAATGCGGGACTTGGCACTCTCAGCAGAAATGTTAAGCAGTGGATTGGCACAGAAATCTCATTCTGCATTACTGCAAGGTGGTGCATCACCTCTGGGAACTGGAGGAGCTTGCTGCTGAGGGCAAGCAGCTTCCCCAGGAGACTGGGTGACCTGCGGCAGCTTTGGGGTTCATAAACAGGCTCGTGGCCCAGGCCACTTGTGGGAGTCATCCAGACTGCTGTCACTGGTGGTGCAGGGAGCCTCTCTCACATCTTACAGATAAACAGGCTGGCATTCTCCTGGGGTCCCTCCTGTCCCTGAGGTTGGCTCCAGTTTGCAGCGTGCAGCAGCCTCAGTGAGACGCTCGTTTCTCCTCTGCAAAAGCCATTTATCTTTCAGCTTGAAGCAAGGCATCATAACTGGATGTCCTTTGAGACTTCTCTCAAACAAGAATTGCTTGTGCCATGTGCATTGAACTTGATTTTTACCAATGTTCTGTATTTGCCCTGCATAGAGAAAATTCATTCACATTGATTCCCAATGAAGGAAAAAGTCAGTATAAAATAAGAAGGCTGGAAATATCTGGGATTTTCTCTCAGAAAAAAATACGAGGCTGAAATCTTCTCACTTTGCTATGTCCTAGGCAGGGCAAGAAAAAAAGAAAAAAAAAAAAAGAGAGATTTATCCTTCTCAGCAAATATATTTGGCCTTTCTAAACCTCACTATGGCTTAGCATGTGCTATAATACACAAGTATATTAGTATTGCAGAATAGAATTCAACATATTTTTCTTTTTTTTTTTTTAACAATCCTATGCTCACATATAAATGACACATAAATCGCAACATGTTTACACGACCCTTTACAACAATTTGTGGATTAATCGTGTGCACAGAGTAACTTGTATGTCAGTCATAGCTAGACAGTTTAAAATCAGCAGTCAGGGTGCAATGCACATTTTATGCTACAGCACCATCTACAGTAAGGACTGAAATATCTTGTGGTAAAGTTTGTATTGTATCAGATGTTAAATCTTAGAGTAAGTTTGATTTTGTATTTGTCTGTGGATTTGTTACGTTATTTCCAATTTGCAATACTGAAACCGCTTATCTGCTAATTCATGCACGATAACCTTTGCTTTCTTGACTGTTCTTGTTGTAAGTCTGCTTCACTTGTTTATATTTTATAGGCTGAATTTTGTACTTTCTAATTTCATAATACTGTAGTCTGTGGTAACTCTTTCTAATGATATGAAACAGAGGACATGTTTAGATTATATCAGGTGTTACGAATAAACCAGAGATCTGCAACCTGAATCCTGAGTTACGACACATGTTCTGTTTCAAGCCCAGGTCTCCTCACTTCCTCCTGTTGTCACAACAGGCAGGTATTTGCTGCAGACAAATTAGCTGCCCCACTGTGCATGGATCCTGGGCCACTGGTCGACCACATATATGTTAGTTCAGTCCCAAGTTCTCACTCGAAGGAACAGATCAGCTTCCTACGAGCACAGTCCCCAGGTGCTTTTGCTTGTTCATTTTTCTGAGGAGAAGGAGAACAGAAAAGATAATGTTTTCCTTCCACACCGTCCAAGTTTCTGAAAATATCTTATCTCTAGAGGGCACTATGGTACAAGACACCTTTCAGTCCGGTTGATCATATTCATCCCCTCCCCTCAAATCCTTGTAATTATACAACATCACTGCATACCTCATTGTATACATTTGAATTTAGAATTTCTGCTAAATGTGCAAACTCTGCTGGAAGCGTCTGTAGTTTAATTGGACATTTTTAATTCCTCTTTGCTTATAATCTTTTGTTTTTCTTTTCTAGAAATCTTACCTAAAGTATAACAAATAATTTCCATAAATGTTAGAATTTTTTTGTTGTTACTGACTTATAGCAATTTGCACTGTGGGATCCAGGGAATCTTTTCCCTCCCAAATGCTCCAAACTCTAAAATTGTATTAGGTGACCAAAGGAAACTTATTCTAAACCTACAATTCTTTATTGCTTATTATCTAAGTGGTAGAAAAGCTAGCACTTGCACAAATCAGACCAGACACTGGAGCGCATGAGATGAAGTTCTTATTTTTTTTCCATACTGTTATTAGCTCTCTAATTCTACTCTGCAAAGAAAATATTGTTGCAGGTGAAAAAAAAGGGTAGGACAAGGAGGGGTGGGAGGTATGGGAAACCCCAGGTTTATAAACTTCTCCCTAGTGTCCTACAGTAAAACACCTGCACCAAATTCTTCTGAACAATTTCAGCAATTATTTTTCTCCTGACAATTTAGCTTAGTCTTAGGTGATTCACCTCATACATTCTCCTGTGACAGCACAGGAGTTTGACCTAAGAAACAGGTGGAATTAGAATTTCAATCTTATTTAATTTAAGAGAGGAGCTCTACGTATGGAAAGACTCTGTTCTAAGTTGGAATAATGGCTCCTCACAAGCAGACTTCACAGTTAATAACTTTACCTCCTGAGTGTCAGAAAAGTATTGGCAGAGCTAACGAGAAGCTGTAAGACCTGTACTGGTGGCCTAATGCAGATTCATAAGTGGAATAATTCCTGAAGGTATGTGTAATGTAACACGCGTCTGAAACGATAAAGCAGCTGCTCCACAGTTTGCTCCTTTTTTGCAATAACCTTAGCAGAAAACTCGAGGGTTCATGAATTGAGAAGCCAGCTAACACTTCCTGCAAACTGGGCACGGAAGGCAACAGACACAGCTAAAAATTCCCTAATTGTCTATAATTTATAATTTCAAGTGACTGGATGTGGCATTCATTTCACTTTTTCTGTTTTTTTAACAAATGCTTAGTCAGTTTCAATACTTTTCTCCATCAGAAAGTCTTCCCGAGAGTGCTATTTCATATTTATATCTCTTCCAGATCTAAAGAAATGGTGGCCTTTTGTACACTAGGAGTGAGAGGAGTTTATTATACACAGCCTTTTCACTTAAAGACATAAGGTTTGAGACAATTAAAAAGCAGTAAGCTGTCTGGTCTGATTTCCCATGTCTGACACACCATTCATTTTTGTACAGTTACTCTTGCATTAGAGCCTATGATTTGTGATAAATCCCATAATTTATGCTTAAACAAAGTTTGAGCAAGGTTTTCTGATCTTTTCTTAGCTGAATCTCAAATTAGAAAACAGTGAAGACCCTATGTGTGACTCGATTAAGCCACTTGTCCATCCTAATTTTGGGGTGCTGCTGCCCTTTCTGTTTCTACACTCTAGGGTTGCTGCCATATTCTTACATATGGTGCCTCTGGTTATTTCCCTATCTCTAAATGGGGGTGAGATGTCACTTTAGCTTTAATTCCATTTAGTACTTCATTTGTAACATGATTGTACCTCCCTGGCTGGGAATTAGTCATGATTTGGAGACAGTGGGAGAGGAAGTATCCATCACTTCGTGGGTAGTCAGCTCCAGCTGTTAATGGCACTGTGTCTTGGTTGGAATGCAAGTTCTCTGGCTTCAGGCTTCACTTGCTACTTCTTGTTGCCTTTCTCTGCTGCATGTTTTCTCCTCATGGGGATATTAAGGTTCTGTAAAAAAAGTCATGTTTCAGACTTTTTTTTTTTAAATTTAATAAACTGGAGTTTTTAATACTCAGTATTTTCTTTAGTCCTCAACTGATTTTCAGACTCTTTTTGCACCTCTCCAACTTTTTCAATGTTTTTAAATACTGGATGTGCTGAGTCTAGATAGAAAGTAATTTCACTTCTGCTACTCACTGTTCTCCTATTAAATTTTAATGCAGGATCACATCAGCTGGTTTTGAAACAGTAGTATCTTGAAAGCTTCTATTGAATTACTTCTCCTCAAGACCTTTCTGAGATGCTGTTTTCCAGAACAGAATCCTTTCTTCATTAGGAACAGGCTGCATATTGCTTTGTTTACCTTTAAAATCATGTCATAATTTTTAATGAAAAAATCATCATACAGAGTTTAATCATAATAGACCTTTCTCTCTGCTTCACCAGCTGTAAGAGGTCACAGCTTATAATACCTCCAGAGAGGCATGAGACTTGTGGCTCTTATTGAATGTGGAACTTAGAGGAAACTCGTTACTGAAACTCATAACCATAGGCTCTCACTCAATACCCTCTGGATCCTGGCCCTGGCCCAGATGCTTTCATGCTATTGAAAATCTACCTGTGTGCCAATTTTTGTATTGGCTCTATAGGCTTGTGGTCCCACTACTACACATACTACCTACTCGTACTACAAAATAAGCCTAGTTCTTTTTGATGAGTGATAAGCTGGAGTCTGTGCATTCTGAAGGTTTTGAATCATGACTTGTAATTTGCAGCAATATTAATTGAATTTCCCATATCATGCAAGTGCTTGCAACTCCTTTTTATCACTGTTCATTGTTGTAATGACTAAACATTACCAGCCATAAATATGAGCAGCCTTTTAACATGTTCTTGTAATTCCAGAAGGCAATTGTTTCCAGACTTTGAATAGGACCTCCTAACACATGGCAAAGCTGTATTCTTGTTTTGGTTTAGTAAATGCAGAGAGTCCAGGCACACAATTTGTCGTTTGAATATCCTTCCACCTTATCTGTTATGGCATCTTTCATAATGCTTCTCACAGCTGTGAAGTATTGTATTTAGTTGAGGAAGTTATTGATTTCACCACCCCCTCCCAGCCTTTCCCAGCAGAATGTGTTCACTGGCAACCATATCACAGATTAGACCAGCAACATAGTTTTGGACACAGATAGCCAGTTCATGATTCAACAGGCCTTTGGAAAGTACATAAACATTAAGACATACAGAAAAATTAAAGTTTCTAAGGTAGAAGCCAAAATCATCGACAAGAGAAACAAACAGCCATTGCTGAGAAGGAGACTTTCAGGTTTTCTGAATGCAGCCAGTGGCCTCAGTGATGAAAAATATACAGGCAGCATAGTTCACATCTCAAAACAAGAAGATGATGTGGGGTAAGAAACCCTGGCAACACCCAGCTTGATTCTCTTCTGCCTTATTTTTTTCTCCTAATGGTTTCATACTTCAGTTCAAAGGTGAATTATTATTTTTATTGCCAAAAGTTCGTTTTTCTGACCAAGATGCAAAAATAAATATGTGAATGTGTTCCTCCAAGAAAAGGATTCAGACTTCTATAACCAAGTAAGTTTTGGCGTTGGGGCAGGGGGCTAAGTGTATGCATTTGTGTTCAGGGCTTGTACAAAGGAATTGCTTAAGTTATAGTCATAGCCATGCACTTAGAGACAAAAATCATGCAAAACACTCCTTTTGAGCTTTTCAGCAGTCTTATTTCAGATGCTAAATAATCAATTGTGAGAACTTGAAATCAGTGGTGAATAAATCTATTGATTCTTATTTCAGGGGAGAAAGCCATTTCAGTTTGTTTTCTCTCAGGTATTTATGTGATCATGTTGATTCTCTGTGCATGTGTCCTAAAGCTTTCCTTTTCCTCAGTGGCTTCTTCACTATTGGTAAAACAGACAGATTGATATGATGGAGAGAATAGGTTTCAAAGCAAAATAATCAGGGGTACTGCTGATAAGAGACTGAGGCAGGGGAAATGGAAGGGGTCTGTGAGTACTGTGGAAAGAGCACTGGCACCACAACTGCAGAGTCCAGCTTCAGTTGTCCCACTGCTTGGGGTACAGACTTGCCAAGGTATAAGAGCAAGTGAAGGGCAGCCTGCTAAATTTTGCTTAATGTTGTGATGAACCAGGAATCCAAGGGTGACTGATGGCACTATACTTTCGCTAGCACAGGCTGGAGAATGACTGAAAAATCACAGCAACATGGTGCCAGCAGCTTAGTTTTTCAAGGACTGCTGCAAATATTATGCTCAGGCATGGCTTCTGCAGATGCCTCCAACCTTACAGTGCCCTGAAGCTGAGGGTGTGTTACCTCATTTTCAGCGTGGTGCCATGGTTCCTTGATAACGCGTGACAGGCTTAGCTGTGTTAGGAGCCAGTGACCTGCCCCTTCTGTGCTATGTGACCCGCCAGTTGCTGCTGCTCCATCCCATAACCAGTGCCTTGGGTTTCACACCATGTGGAAGAAGGAACTTGGAGAGGTATGAAGTGTTTTGTGCCCACAGCTGATGAACATTGTGATGTTACTGCTGTTATGTATGGTCTGATGCAATGTGTACATTTCTCTATAAATGACATTTTGTGCTAAAACCGGAGCTTTCTTACCTGTTGTTGTCACAGGAGGAAATACTAGGCAACAGCAGGCTAGCACCAGGCTAATCTCAGTTTATTAAGTGGTCCAGGCAAGGGAAGAGCTGTGTCAGAAAAAGCTTTGCCCAGACACAAACACACACACAGACACACAGGGTGTCACCATGCCAGTGAGTTGTCACAGCACATGCTGCAGTAAGACGGCACTCAACCACAGCTGGCTCAGCACTAGGCTCTGGTCAACAGCGCAGCTCCAACACAGCAGTCCCACCTCGCGTCCTCTACTTCCACAATGACTTCAAAGTCCACTACAATGCTTCCNCGGGCAGGGGGCGTTATAACCAGGTGGTGGCACAAGCTGTTAGTCAGATCGGCTCATGATGAAATTAAGGTATGCCCTTCCAGCAGTTTCAGGTATAGCTATACATACCTATATAATTGAATTGTACAAAGAGTAAATCAACAATACCTTTCAAGAGAGTTATGATTAATAACTGTCTCATCCTAACCCATAATATCTCATCTTTATAATAAAGTATTATTTCGGTATATTTAAAGATATATCACAGTATTTCTGCTGCAATATTTTATCTCATTAATCTGGATTTTCACAAAAACACATCAGTGTTTCCTGCATAGGCCCTAACTTCTGCTGAGCAACAATGTTGGATAGACTGCTAAGCTTGGAGTAACTTCCAAACTTGAGGTCAGATAGAGGAGGGCTCACTTTACCTTGCAGGATGTGTAAATACATTGCATTCCCAATACAGTGTTTACCCCTTATTTTATTCTGAAATTGTTTAGCTTTAGCTGACAGTGACCGGACATTTTTATGCCTTTGTTTGCAAGATTAATGACCCATATACTCTCAGAAATCACTTTCCCATGTAGGTACTTACAGACTTTCATTCAGTTACTTCCTAGACTTAGAAATTGGTATCAGCTGTCTTAGCATTGCTTTACATTGCAAGTTCATGTCCAGTTTGTTATCCACCACGATCAGGTTAATTCCCTTTCTGAGTCAGTGATGTTCAGAACATATTCCCAAAGGTGTAAGTAATATCCTTAGTCTCTAAAATCCCTCAAAGTTCCTGCATTAAAATACATGCTATTCAAATAAGCTCAGCTGGCTGCACAACAATGTTTTTTTTCTGGAAAACTTATTTCTTTTACCATTCTTTTTAACTCTGGCAATTTTTTTTGTATTATATAACACTATGTCAGGAAGGTTTTATATTGCTAATGGTTTTCTTCATGGTAGTAAGAGGCCAATAACATATTCTTGAAGAATCCCACTTGAAAAGTACCTATTGGATAATGATTAACTTATCTTTTAAGGATCTGTAAGATAATTATTTTAGTGTAGACTTGAAATTAGTGTTAAACTTTTTGTCCAAATTCTATACAATGCTACGTCAACTGACTTCTAGTAGTCTAAACATATTCCATGAAACCCTTCATAAGTCAAACCTGTAATCATACAATGAAAATTTGGTTTGGCTGGGATGATCTAATAGCTATATAAAAATGTTGATCCTTTTTATAGCTATATAAAAATTAATCCTTTAATCCTCTCTGAAGCCTCATGCATCAACATTTTCATAAGAACTGCATAAATATAGATAGAAAATATAGGAAGTGGAGGTCATGTCAAGATATATCAACTGGTTTTATGAATATTTTTCTACCTGCCTAACTTCATTAAAAAGTGATGTAAACAGGAAGGTGCAATTTGGAGGAATATGGTTTAGAGGAACTGCAGATGACTGAAGTGTAGAGTCGGGGGTTATCCAGTCTGACCAAGTCAACATGAACATAAGTTTTGCAAGGAGTTTCATTTTTTTGTTCCTGGAAATCTTGTCAGGGCAAATTATTTGCTTAGTATTTCTCCAGGATTTCTAGATATCTCTCAGCACAGCAGGAGCTCTGGCTGTAATGTCTGTAGATTAGATATGCCCACTGTGAAACCTCAGACCATCATCACAGGATCAAAATGTCCAGTCTTACAGATCTGATCTTGATCTACTGAACACGTGTCATGTCAAAATGTCTGGACATAGAATCATAGAAACAAAGAATGGTTTGGGTTGGAAGGGACCGTAAAGATCATCTAGTTCCAACCCCCCTGCCATGGGCAGGGACACCTTCCACTAGACCAGGTTGCTCAAAGCCCCATCCAACCTGGCCTTGAATGCTTCCAGGGAGGGGACATCCACAACTTCTCTGGGCAACCTGTTCCTATGTCTCACCAACTTCACAGTGAAGAACTTCTTCCTTACATTTAATCTAAATCTACCCTCTTTCAGTTTAAAGCCATTACCCCTTGTCCTATCACTACAGGCCCTGTTAGAAAGTCTATTCCCATCTTTCTTACAAGCCCTCTTTAAGTATTGAAAGGCTGCTATAAGGTGTCCCCGGAGCCTTTTCTTCTCCAGGCTGAACAACCCCAACTCTCTCAGCCTGTCTTCACAGGAGAGGTGCTCCAGCCCTCTGATCATCTTCGTGGCCCTCCTCTGGACTTGCTCCAACAGGTCCATGTCTTTCTTATGTTGGGGACCCCAGAGCTGAACACAGTACTCCAGGTCGGGTCTCACAAGAGAGGAGTAGAGGGAGAGAATCACCTCCCTCGATGTGCTGGTCATGTTTCTTTTCATGCAGCCCAGGATATGGTAGGCTTTCTGGGCTGCAAACACACACTGCCAGTCATGTTGAGGCTCTCGTTAACCAACACCCCATGTTCAAGCTACTGCTGATTAAAAATATGTTATAGTACATGTAGAGTATGCCTCATGCTTCCTGGACATGTTTGGCTCTCTGATGTGCTATACATAGCACAGTCACACATACTTCTGGGCAGGAAAGTTAAGCAGAACTTTGGACTTCTTACTGTCAGCCATGTGGTCTTAATATTCCTTTGTGGGCAGGAATTGTATAAAAACTTTACCAGAAGATTTTGCTTGCAAATTCCCAGGAGGCAGTTGCAATACGATACACGCCAATGATCCTGGACGAAAGAACAGATCTGGGAAGCTGTGACCTGTCAATTTAAGAGAACAGTCCTGAAACTTTAATTTGCATCAGCAAATTACCAGACTCCCCATCCTCAGTGGACAGAAAGTTCACATTTTCATTTTCATATAAGAGAGCTGCTAATGAAATATACTCATTATACAAAGGTAGAAAGTATACCACAGAGCCAGCGTGACAAACTGAGGCACTTAATTTTTGTGCAAATAGATCTGAATATTGGGTGTACAGCACTAGTGGGGAACATGATCTACTCTTCTGAAGAGACATGCTTAAATTCTTTCTGCAGTCAGCAGAGAAAAAGCTATAGTTTTGAAGGCTTCTGGAGAGCTCTAAAGTAAAATTACACTAAGGTCCTTACCTCTCTTACCGACTTAATCAAAAATGCCTACAACCACTGGCAACTTAAACTGATGGTCTCCTTTAAAGGACATAGTAAAGCGGTCAGAACAGGACAGCTGGGTGTGAAACTCTTCCTTTCAGGGTCTGGTGTCACTTCCAGACAAATGCTCTAACTGATAGCTTTTGGGGTTGTTTTCACCACTTTTGTAGTCATAGTGCCAAAAGTGCAGGAGTAAAAAGTGGTGAGACAAGGAGAGCAGACAAGAGGGAGCCCAACTCTCACCTGCAGGGAAAAGACTTGGACTTTTTGTCCCTGCTCTGTCACACTAACAGACGTCTGTGATGCAAAGAGGGGAAAAAAATATGTTTGTGGGTGAGAAAAGAAAGATTTTCAATTACTGATACTGAATAAGAAGCAGATCAGTGCTGACTTTGGCCCACAGTGTATAAGATATTTATCTCCTCAGAAGATAAAATCATTGAAGTCCATATAGCAGAGCAAGGCAGCACTGCAGTGTTTGAAAGGCGCCTGTCAATCGAACTGTCAAAGTTATTCCATTAATTTTGTTCAATGGCTACTAGAAAGCTGGATTACTTTATTGAGAATGTGAGATATCTTTCAATTAATTTATACTCCTGTTAGCAAAATCGTCTAGCGATTAGTCCTGAAACCGAGTTATATGAAGTTCTATGAAGAATGCATATGAAAACTCAAGAAAATTTAGCATTTAATTACCACTTATAACATGACGTTTCAAGGAGGTGACATTTTATTGCTTGCTGTCATAGTGCAAGTCTTTGTGCTCCCTCTCAACACAGGTGTAAATTCAGTGTAATTCCTGGTAAGTACAAAGAGTTGATAAAACCCTCAGGCCACAGCCAGTCTTTTCTGCTCTACATCTTTTAGATCACTTAATTTCCATATTTTTCACTTCTGAGTCAATTTCTGTAACAAAGAGTGAGGAAAACAAGCTTGTGACATAAGCATGAGGTCTGCAGTGAGAACAGATCCCTAGGGAGCCTTCAGTGATGCTGCACAGAGCATACATAACAGCATAGTCTTGAGAAAATACTTCAATGCAACCAGCTTATTAGCAGTGCTATGTTGATCTAAGTTATTGCCTGGTTTATTCCACTTACATACAAAAGTCCTACAGCCTAAAATATTTCATGTAGTACTGGTTTGCTAAAAAAAATATCCAGTTACCTTTTAAAAGCAGTGACATTACAGTTGATGTCTGACTGAACTAAACAAAATGTCAAGCAGATTATGAGTCCTTTGGCTGAAATTTTTCATTAGAAAATGGTAATTCACTCAAATTGAAATTCTGTAAACAAATGTCCAGCTCTAGCAAAATGTTATTCTGGTGGGGAATCTGACGTCCAGAGCAGCACCTCTGTGCTAGAAAGCTTGATCCTGAAACACTAGCTGGAACACTCACTGGGTTTCTGGCCACAGGGGGTAAAAGACATGCATTAATAGAGTAGTGCAAGGAAAACTGCTCAGTTCATGTGGTTTGGATCAAAGCAGTTTATTGATTTGTTAATGACACAGAAATTACTGGCAATCAGTAATTCAGGACCATTATCAGCAATACAACAGATAAACCACAACACTAGACACATACAAAATGTCAATAAACGCCTAGGAATTTCTGAACACTTTTTTATAAAAAATTCCAAAAAAGTCCTAATCCTGCCCAAACACACGCACACTCCCACACAGACTGATGTGCACACTTGTGCCCTCTCTGTGGTCATGCGGGGTTACACATGCACTCCCTCTCCTGGGACAGGGGGTTCCCCCCCTTTGCACACTATACATTTTTTTTGTCCCACTGGAGATGGTGCTCCAGCTCTGCATGTGCCCCTGCAGCTCCCCACAGCCTCCTGGGGCTAGGGCTGGTGCAAAATCCCCCCCGCAGGGATCCCATAAGCACACCAAGGCATGAATGCCCATGTGTGTCTCCCCCTCCCTGGGCTGGGCACAGGCAGCTCATGGTGGCCCGTGGGAAGGCTGTGATGCTGCAGGGCAGCTCCTGGCAGTGCCACACCAGACTTTGCTTCATGTGCTTTTCTTACACCTCTGCCTCCCAGGTAAAAAATATTCAAGGAGTCTTTTATACTTCTTTTCAAGCTAACCCTTTTTATGATTGACAAAAGTCCCCAAGCAAATGCCTGGTTACTGTTTAACCTGGCTGGTTGTTGTCTTCCCCTGCAGCAGTACCAGCCTGCAGGCAAACACCATCGCAAGCCGTTTGGAGTAGTCCATTCACATATCCAGTTTTCAAGCAGTTGGGCTTTTTGGCTTTTGGATGTTTGTTTGGGGTTTTTTTATCATTCACCAACTGCAATCAAAGATTTCATCTGTTTGGATCTTTTAAGAGATGGATTAGTCGCAAGTGCGAATCAAAAGTTTGAAAAGGGATTTCAAACTAGGTACTTAATTTTTATACTCCTGAAATGAGATACCTTAACAAAACTTTTTTTCAAAGACAACCCAGAAGGGGGGAGAGATAAAGGGATATCTGATTGCTGCCTAACACAATGTCATAGGCAAGACAGAGCCAGACTCTTCTCAGAGGTGCTCAACAAAGGGTCAAGAAGCAACAGTTATAAGTGGCAGCAAGGGAAACTTCAAGTTTTTATTTACATATAGAAACTCCCCATGAAAGTGGTTAAGCACAGGTTGCCAGAGGGCTTGTGGTATCTCCATTATTGGAGATTTTCAGAAAGTGACTGGACAAGGCCATGAGTAACCAGAACTAACTTGGAAAGCAATGTTGCTTGGAGAAGGAGGTTGGATTATATGACCTTTGGTAATCTCGTCCAACCTAAATAATTATGTGATTCAGCACTTCTACCTTTCACGTACTTAGTGCTGTCCTAAGGATAAATGCCTGATTACCTTAAGCAAGTCTGCAGTCTAGGCTGGCAATTAAAGCACTCATGAGGAACACTGCCTCTAAAGTAGTAAACTACTTAGTGCACAAGCACTAAATTGGAAGAGTCTAGATAAATTCATTCTCTTAAATTCCTTTAAACACCAAAATAGATGGGTGCCATTGATTTTAGGACCCTGAGAAATATAGATAGGTGAGCTTAACACAAGAAAGGGTGAGATACTAGAAAATGTGTGTATGTCTGTGCTAACTGCATCATTATTGGGAAACAGCTCTAATAATTTAATAGTCTGAACGTAAATGTTGATATCAGTGTAACTGGCCTAATAAAAATATTGACGACTTTAGGCTAATAACAAAGTATTGACTCCATATAGAACGTGTGTTTCTCTAGCCCACTTTATTCACACAGGGTGCAGCCTGGTACCCACCCTTGAGAACCAGTTGCTGAAATTTGAATGTAATAATTGATGGAGAATATGGGCAATGAAGGGTGTAATGGGGGGATGCACCAGCAATCAGGGCAAACAGCTGGTTTGAACCCAGGATTATCTGGAAAAGTCCAAGAGAGCCTGAGGCATAGGCATACATAGAAAAAAAAAAATAACCATAGAACCCATCAAGCTCCAGTGTCCATGCTAACCAGCATGGGCATAGGCCTCTCTCCTCTGTGGGTATTCAAACCTACATTGTCCACTTCTTTTGTGAATGCCTTAGACAGTCGTTGATAGAATAAATACATCTTCAGCTCTGTTTGCTGAAAATTGTTAGGAAGCCATGAATGTCAGAGGCATGAAAGCGGACTGAGATCAAATACAAAGTGTTACACTGTCACCTAGTGATCTTGACAGTTAGCTTGACGAATATGAACAGACTTGTGCATGCTCTTCCTGGATCAAGTATGCATTCTTCATTGTATTCATTTTGAGACTAAAACAAAAAACGGGAATAATCTGGAGAATAAACACACTACCTGAGGGCCTGCAGTCTCCTTTCCCAAGGGAGTGCCCTAGTGTCGTGGTT
>VYZV01041188.1:19435-35593 GCA_013401275.1 Pandion haliaetus | reverse complement strand
TCCTTCCCGGCTCAGCTCCAGTCCCAGTTCTCTCTCCCTCCTGCCCCTGGCAGCACAGGGGAAGAGGGGATGGGAGTTTAGGTTCAGCTCACCACACGTTGTCTCTGCCACTCCTTCCTCCTCAGGGGGGAGATTCCTCACTCGTCCCCTGCTCCGCTGTGGGGTCCCTCCCATGGGAGACAGTCCTTCACCAACTTCTCCAACGTGGTTCCTTTCCGCGGGCTTCAGTTCCTCACAAACTTCCCTGGCGCGGGTCCTTTCCGCGGGCTGCTCTCCAGTCACACAATGCTCCAGCGTGGTTTTTACCATGGAGTCACGACCATCTTCGGGAGCCTCCGCTCCCCCGCTCCCCTCCCTGGGCTGCAGGGGGACAGCCTGCCATCTCACCACGGGCTGCAGGGCCATCAGCCTCCTCAGGCGCCCCTCCTCCCCCTCCTTCTTCACTGACCTCGGTATCTGCAGAGGGGTTCCTCTCACATTCCAATCCCACTACCCACTGCAGGTTCCCCTTCTTCAATCTGTTCTCCCAGAGGTGCTACCACTGTCGCTGATGGGTTCAGCCTTGGCCAGTGGTGCGTCTGACTTGGAACCGGGGAAGCTCCCAGGAGCTTCTCACAGGAGCCACCCCTGCAGCCCCTTCCCCACTACCAAAACCCCACCGCACAAACCCAAAACATGCACAGAGATCACACCTAACAGACCCCGCTTTCCCCAGGATTTTAGTCAGCTCTTTGTCTCAGCTCTGAATTACAACATAGACAAGGCAGGAACTAAAAAGACTTCTTTGTACGTTTGCATGCCAGGGCAACTTTGCAGTGCCAATGCAAATGCTAATTACAAGTACATTCTGGAGTTTAGATTTTTCAGATTGCTCTTCGTGATGCTGGATCTGAAGCTGGTAGGATTTTTTGAAAGAACTCCATGTCTGAAAGATAAGAAGAAACAAATTAGATGGGGAAAAAAAAAAAAATCTGGTGATCATGTTCAGGCTGTCAGAAGGTGTACATAGTCAGAAAAAAAAATAAAAAGGAAGGGATCTGTTGCCTAAGCAGAAAACTGTCTTGAGAAAATGTATCTGTAGGAACCAGAACCAGAGTTTTTAAGAGCCATTGGGAACAACTAAGACCAAGAGCAGGAAAACTAGAAACATCTCTCAGCAAAACGGCCTTCTCACAGGAGTTAGGCTTGCTTTAGCTTATTTTCTTGCTTTGTTTGCAGTTTGTGCTGTAAAAGGTCCAGGTTCAACAGAGAAAGCTCAAAAGAGAACCAGTCTTGACTTTTCTGCCAGCTTTCTGGCTACAGAGTAGTAGAAATTGTTGTGCAAACCTCCTCAAGCTAGTGTAAATCTAGAGTATTTTCCTGATTTCTTGGCAACTGCTCTACTACTGTGTGAAATAAACCCTCCTCGTACCTCCTTCTGCAGTAAGTGCCTGCTCCCAAAAGAGTAACCAGTGCCTGGATATTAAGCTGTCAGAAGTACCTGTTATGAATCCTATGCTGGTCACCAAATCAGTCCAAGCCCAACATTTCCAATAGAGAGGTGGGTTCCTAACTGAGGCTCTCTGAAATCACAGTCTGGAGACCTGTAGCCAGGTAGAAAGCTTAGGACCAGGTTAGGTCGCCTGAATCACTTTATGAAAGCCTGGAGTCTACTTTTTAAGCACTGAAGCATCCGAGTTAAATGTGTTAAGTTGGAAGCGCAAATAACAGCTTTTCCTTAAATTTGAGGAGTGTAGGACTTCTGCAATGTTTTGTTCCAGTGCAGGACAAGAAAAGAATTTATTTCACCTATGTAAAGTTAAAGCCATAACGTCTTCTTTAAAAGCTCAAGTGTAGTTCTGCTAGGGTATGTTTTGAATGTATTTCATCCTGACAGTATTCTGCTATACATGGACTGCTTTTTTTGCTACATGGTTACCAGGACAGGAGAAAAACCAACAAAAACTTCTGGTAGTAAAACAGAATTTCCTTGTTCAACAGTACAAAACCCCTTCACTGGTATATATTTTAGAAGGTGTTTCCTTTTACTTTTCTAAGACCTAGAGTACTTCAGTAGTGTTATAGTAACAGATAAGAGAATAAGTTTTCACCTTTTTCTGTAAAATAGTATCTGTGGAAATAAACATGAAAACTTTTGCATTGGCTGTTACTAACATTGACAATTATCCAAAGTACTAGGAAATTCTAGAGTTAAGTTTCCAATACTTGTGCTAAATGTTAAGTATCATTTTTATTTTATAGTCTTTAATAACATAAGCATATACTATTTTTTCCGCAGGATACTATGTCATTCAGTGCACAGGATAGCCTGTTAGGCCTGTAGTGAATGAAGCCATTGTCTGTATAAACCCTGCCTTATGTTTGTTAGAGTCTGGAAGTTACATAGAAAATAGAAAAAATGGGGGCTTAAGGAGGGGAAAGGATGGTCTTGTTTGTCAGTTGGTTGAGTACAGGCTAGGTGTATTTCTGCCTCTGCCAGATGTCCGGCTTCTCAGAAGAGCCTTATTTCAGTATTTTCCATAAAAATGAAAGTTGGAGAAAGCAGAATTGCTGGAAACATGGTGCAAAGTGGCGCTGAAATACATTTATCCATTATTTTTATATATGTACATACATTATTATAGAACACATTTATAAACACATTAAACATAAATTTTAAATATCTTTATAAATTAAGGGCTTAAATCATAATCCTTGTAATCACAAATTGTGTGAAGTTTACAGAGTTGATGTGCTAAGAACAAATCAGAAGATAAATCTGTCTATTGCAATACCTTGTTATTTTTAATGCAAATTACCTTCTATTGGAATAATTGTTTCATTTCTAATTTCAGCAACATTGGCTATATATTGGTTTTGGATCTCCCTATTGAGCACATAGGTGTTCCAGGAATACAGACATGAAAATGCTTGCATATGCTGGGACACATTTCTTCCCCACAAGGTGGTGATATTACTATGTCATATAATATTTTTGCTTCAGAACAAACTGAAGCAGTTTTATTTCCAAAAGGAAGAAAATGTCATGCAGTTTCATGCAATGAGCGATACAATTTAAGCTCGTGTTTACCTAGTTAAAAGATTAAAAGACTCCACCCTCTTCAACTTCTGGGATTAAAATGTCTTTTTGTAGCTATCTTTACCTAGAATTGCCTAGACAGTCATTTTATCTTATGAACCAAAGACCTGAGGAATCAGCTCCTCTGTATGGTTAGAGGTGTAGGATCTTTTCAGTTAGACAGAGGACTAACATGTTTCTGAGTGCACTCAGCAGCTCACATCACAGCTTTTGGGAGCTGAAGACCAGTGTGCCTAGACGTGTGGCAGAGAAGGTTGGTTAAACTGGGCTGTAGAATGCCAAATCTATTTCTCCTATGTAATTGATTAAAAACCCATGTTCATCACTAAAGATTCAAATTTGCTAAATACTCGGATATATTAACAATTAAATAAGTTTTAGAGTGGTATCTCCTAGCTACATGTCCTTACTGAAGAAACACCAACTGTTGTAGTACACTTGAAGTGCAAGGATGGAAGATGGGAAGCTGAAACTGCTCCTCCCAGCCACACTGAGAAGCAGAACAGAGAATTCCATATATATATCACTGTGGTCATAATTCCATATATCACTGCGGTCATTAAGACAGTAATTCTCTCCCACCTTAAATTAATTTTGGAAAGAGAGAGAACTGAGTAACTGTGAGTGTCACAGCATGGCTAGTATTCCTTATCCACCAAAAATTATCTGCATGGAAGTAGCTGATATGTTGTGAATTGGAAACATCTTTACACTTGAGATGTAAAGGGTCATTTTGGACTTTAGTTGCTCAGTGTAATCAGACAATGACGTAACTGGCTTTTTATAGGTAGGATCAGTATACTGGCTTTATGGAGTACAACACATTAGGTCAGAAGTGGTATGTGAGGACACAAATCTCTTAGAATCATAGAACAGCCCAAGTTAGAAGGGACCTTGAAAGATCATTTGGTCCAACCTGTCATGGGAAAGGGAGCCTAGATGAGATTAGCTAGCACCCTGTCCAATCGCCTCTTGAACACCTCCAGTGATGGAGGCTCTACCGCATCCCTGGGGAGGTTGTACCAGCACTCAAAGCATTGTTACTAATATGAGCAAGTACTTACTGAGTGAAAGGTGTTTTATAGATGCAAAGATTGACAGCTTTATATCACTCCTCTTCTTCTTGCTATATAAGAACTTTAAACGTGCTAAAAATTCATTGAAATACTTGATAGTTCTGAAGCATCGCATTTCTCCTTTAACTGGAGCAATATCTAAAGTGAAAGAATATATCAGATTTTACGATTTTCACTTTGGTGAAAGTATGGGAATGAACAGTATCAGACTAGGTATAGTAAAATTCCTTTCAAAATCTTCAACATAGCCCAGACAAGTCCTAATACACAGTAAATGAGTGCAAATTCACAGGAAACAAACTTTTCAAAGCCAATGGTAAACCAGCCAAAATCTGCCTTCAAAAACACATGCGTAATTCACACTGGGGAAATGATGTTCTGTTAATTACTCTTTTACAACCTGGTTCTTTGGCCTCTGGCACATGTAATAGCAGAATTTAACATTCATGTAAATGGAAGCAGACTTTGGCACTGAGTTCTTTCTTCAGGACGCTTGGTGGTCTGGGAATACTACTGATGTGTCTGCAATCATATAAGAGAAATACATTTAAACTTAGCTCAGAGGAAGTACTTCTACCCCAAGCTATGAAATGGACTGTTTATATCAGTCATTTCTAGGATAAAATTAGTGTGAGGACTGACCTGCTCTGAATAGCATTGCTTCAGATAACAGCCTACAAATGTAGAAAGCAACAATAATTTGACTGCAGGCAGCTAAGAGGTGACTCCTATCAAACTTGAGGATTTTGCCTTAACGTAAGAAGAGGCAAATGAGACATTCTTTGCAAATAGGATGCTTTATATTAAAATCCTTAGCAACCAATCTGTTTTTTGCTTTTCCCTTGAATCACATTAAGGAGAGGTTAGGTGAGAAAATAATTAACATGCTCATAGTATGTTCTTCTGAAGCTCTTTGGGATCCCTATATAATTACCTTTTAAAGCATTTTCTCTGTAGATTTTTTTTTTTCATTTTCTGAATAAACATTCTGGTTAAGAGATTTTATGTTGGAAATTGGAAAGAAAAGAGTGTTTTAGTGAAGGAACAAGAAATGTCTTACTGAAAAAAGAAGAAAGTGAATTAATGATAAGCCATTGAACATTGCTCCATCTACTACAATCAATGTGTAACCATATTTACAGGGGTGGGGGGAAGCAAAATTTATCTAAATGACAGTTAAACCAGCTTTTTTTTATGGCTTTTGCTTCTGTGTTGTGAAGATCAGATTGCTGTGCTGTACTGCTTACTTTAGCCTCTGAATCTGTGAAACTTATGATTTGTCTTTCTTTTTTTTATAATATGTGAAAGAGGATTACTCACGTTGCCTGCCATGTACTCATGCCAAGTGCACTTTCACATTGAGATGATGACAACATGCAAATCTCAGCTTCATGCTTTCTGTTAGCTGCCTGAGGATTTTCTTTGATACCTCTTTGGTCATAAGCAGTGTGAAGAGTTGCACACCAAGAACTACTCAGTATTACTTATCTTTTAATCCATACCTGCAATGCTGAATTTCATGGTGCAGGAATTCACCTGCAGGAGCTCAAGACCCTTCCCCTTCCACTAGGATTTCTAATGACTAAGCTACCAAGCCAGGCTGCCCTGCTCTGGCTACTTCTTGCATTGTTTCCTTCACCTGGCAAACCTCAACTGAAGCAATGGCAATACTTCCCATCCCACTTCAGTCTCACATCTGAGCTGCTCTTTGGAAAGGAAAGAATTTGAGGCTTATATTTCTCTTTAGTTGAGGCAGTAAATAAACCTAAGTGACCCTAAGTGACCCCCTTCCCCAGCTGTTTTAATGAACAAGATAGTTATACAAAAGATAGGCATTTAACCTATATAATCCATTTCCATAGTCTTCCTTTAAAAGCATTATACTTCTGTTGCCAGTTGAGCATAGGCACAGAACATGTAATCACTGAGGTCTGGCACAAATTCCTAAACATAGTAATGCCTGGAGGTTGCACAGAACCAGCTACAATTTTTTACATCAGTGCTTGAGCATCACGGGAATCCAGTTCATAACATGACCTAGAAAGAGGTCTTAATTATTCTTAGATAATTAAGGTAACTCGAAAACATATGTTAATATGCCTGCCTGGAGTCTTGACTCTGCACTTAAACTCGAGGGAAGAGAAAAATTTTTGCCATAATCCATCTTTGGCAATTTCTGTTGGCTAGCCTTCTCCTCTCAGTGCACAGGGGTTTGGGACTACCATTTTGAATTATACAACCCTTCCTATGCCTTGAGGACTGTAACTTTAGATTCTGGATTGCATTCCAGGGGAAAGTGCTTAAAATATAGTTGCTACGCTGCATAAGTTCAAGATCCCTAAATCCTCTTTTGGCTCTAACATAACTGCCCATTGAAAATCTATCTTTTAACATTTGAAAAGTCTATGAAAATGAGATTTTCAGATTGTTTGCTAAAAATGGAGGTCTCAGAATAAGGTTGAACAAAGACTTAAGTCTGAATGCACTGTGCACATTTTTATGCCTTTTCTTCCAGCCGGAGATTAATTAAATTAATGCAGAATTGTTGCAGTAAAACTTGACACTGGGAACCACATAAGATAATTGCACGTAGAGAGCTGAAATAAACCCATTTAAAGATTCCCTAAACTTCATGAGCCTTTTCATATTCACTCTGACCACTTTGAGGTTTTACACTGAAATTATGTCTAACTTTGGGGTTTGACATGACACCAAGTGAAATTCTGTTTCAATTTTTAGTTCCATTCAAAGCCCCCTCCCAAAAAAAGGGACTGTATCCTTATTTGCTCTAAACCAGCATCTCTACATTACTTTCAATAAGGCCATGTAAGTTTACAACAACTGAAGAGCTAATCCTAGTGAAGTAAAGCCATGTGGTGAACTGAACCAAAGAAAATGTTCAAATGAGTAGGGCCAGCTGTATAGCACAGGCAAACTCTGCAGATGGGCACTGTGCCAGGCTTTGCCATTAATTGCCTTCCTATGCTTCATTGAAGGAAGTTTGAAGCCAGTCCAAATCTCCTAAGCTCCCCAGCACTACCCCTCTGTTTCTACCCCAGCTGCGGCTTCCAGACACTGCTCTCACTGGCAACAAAAATGGGAATACACGTGAAGAAGTTTTCTAAATGGTACTTTGCATGAGCTGCAGAAACGGGGCTTAGTCATGGGTAACTCCAGTTCCTGGAGCAGCAGCGTTGTAGGTGCTAATGATAAGGAGCCAAGTAGAGGAAACGAGGTAGGAGGAGAAGCTGGTGCTGGTGAAACAATGAAAAAAAAAAAGCATATGGGAAAGTTAGAGATCACCTGAGCTGGTTTCAAAGGAAGGGGGAAGAGGCAGCTCAGAAAGCATAAAGACCTTTGGAAAAGACTGATGGGAAGAACAGGAAAGGAAAGGCCAAAAGGAAGCATATGGGATAAGGTTCGTGAGTGAGGAGATGTTTGCAAAGTAGTTCTGTGTCTGGAAAGGAAACTGAGTGGGGCAGTGTGGTAGAGGATTGAAGAGTTCTTTCAGGACAAACAGTCAGGGATGGTTGACTGGGCCAGGAGAGTGCGGTGGGAGTCAGCCAGAGACACTGGGGCTGGGGAGATCAGAGCTGAGAGCTGGGGTGGGAAGAAATTACATTGGATAAAAGGCTCAGCGAGAAAAACATGGATTGACTAAGCAAAAATCTGGAAACACGATGTGTGAGGGGAACACATGACCGAGGAGCTGGGAGAGCAGAGGCTTGACATGAGCATGGTGGTGGGGACATCAGCAAAAAGTCTTCCCCTCAGGAAAAGGGATGGCCTGACATGTCAGTATCCAGTAAAGCACAGTCTCCCTTAAAACTGAGGCACAGATCCTCATTTCTAAGCATCAACATTTCCAGTGGCAACATATAACTGTGAAAGCCAGAGTTAATTTTATGCTGCAATGATCAGAAATAGCATGTATTGGAATGGTTCTGCCCATCGGCTATCTGTGCTGTTCAGTATTAGTGTTCTGGCACTTTACTTCACTCCTTCCAAAATAGCACTGCTGAAGCTTATTGGCAAGCAGTCTCAATTCCCTCTCACAGCTATTGTGGAGATGATAGCAACTTATTACTGCTATCAATTAATCACTGAGTTCAAGTGGGGCTTGAAGAGGAAATGAGAACAGAGAGAAAGCCATGTTGCGGAACTGATGAATGAATGTGCACAGGCCAGAAGGGCTGTTTGGAAAGATGAAATTTTTTTTCTTTACTCCAAAGTAAAAAACAAAACAAAACAAAACAAAAAAACTCAAACCAAAACCACTTCAAGATTTTAAGAAAATTTTGTAGTTTTGCTATCAGTAGGACTTCTGCCTCATGTCTTTCAGAACAGAGAAGACACACAACGAATGCGACAGGGAGGAAGGGAAAGGACAGCTCCTGGAAAAATGCAGTTCTATTCTTCAGGCTGTCACCAAGTCCCTTTGCCATGCTGGGCAATCAAGCCTGTCAGCCAGGGCATGAAGTCCATATTTCCCATTCCCTGGTGACTGGTTTGGAGGACTGAAACAAAGACTGATTGCTGCTTGCGTTCTCACTTCAGCTATGTTCTCTGATGAAAAGTGTTCAGCTTCAGTACTTGAGCCTTCTACCAAAATTCTCAAATTGGAAGGGCTGGTGCCTTTAGCTAGCACTCCCTCTGCTCCTTATAGTGACGACACTAGTTCTGTTACAGAATTGAGCATACAATACCTATGATACTCAGAAGATAGTTTACTAAATGCTTTACCAAGTGTTATACACAATCAATGGCTAGTAAGCCAGAGTTTCTTTTTCCTTTTTTAGTCTCCAGACAACATATGATCCCTCAGTCCCCTCGCCCTGGCCTGTGTGAGCTGGCAGGAGGTCCCTGGGAAGTTCCAGCTGAGGGCTGCTACAGCGCAGCACAGCCTGGGCCCACTCCGTCCCTCTCTTCCTTGCCAAATCCAAGTCATCCTCCAAGCCTGCATGTTAAAACACTCTATAAACCAGCCCTCAACTGGTGAGACAGAGTCGATTTTACTTCTCTCTACCATTCCAAAGGAGACCCTGAAGCATGAATGGAGTTTTACATTTTCTCCCAGATATTCACTAGCACAGCACTGACTGCAAACATCGTTCCTTCGCCCTCTGCTCTGATTAAGCCAGACTTTGGGCCAAACATTGCTGCCAGTTACAATGATGTAGACCTCATGCAATTCTGTTTTACTTCAAAGGTACAATAGTGTAAGTACTACAACTGGATTTATAACAGATTAAATTCCCACTCTTTCTGTACCATTCTGTGTAACTACATTCTGCCTTGGTTCCCTTTAATTGGGCCTTAGCTCATTGTTACGTCTGACAATAGCAAAGATAGCTTCGAGTCAGCTATAGTCTCCAGCTTTTATAGAGTTTGGGTTGCTCTGGTGAGCTACCCTTTTACCCCCTAATCTCCTGTTATAAAGTTAGGATCGGTCTGGGGGGAGGGGAGGCAGCACAGTACACGACACAGGGATTTTCCTTCTTTCAAGCAGCTGTATTTATCAGAGTCCATGCTCTTTATCCCAGAACGAAAAAACAGAGGTTGTTTGAAGAGGTTTGAAAAGCATGTGGATGGCATGTACTGGATTTATTGCCACTCTATAAATTCCCACAAAGGTTTGACTTGCTTTGTTTTTAATCACCATCAATGAAACTGTTCACAGTACACTGCAAACACAGAGCCAGCTTTCTGTTTGAGACAGTTGGAGAAGAGAGGGAAAGAGAGGGGAGAGGCTCATGAGAAACATGAATGAGTAGGTTTTGCTGACTCTTCTAACTACAGGGCCTGACAAAGTGCCTATAAACACTTTTCCCATGCTGTTAATAGCAGAGCAGGAGCTTTGTTGTATGTTAAGTGGGCATTTTGAAGCTTGTCAAACCTAGGCAAGTGGGAGGAAATTGTAATTAACGTCTTAAAAGAACACAACTTATTAAAAAGTTGATCTGTAGTATAAAACATATCTTTGACATGTGTCTCATAAAAAATGCATTTGCTTTGCTGATTGTGTTTTCAAGTTACTCCCTTAATTTTTACTGATCTTTTACTATATACAATCTCCTAGTCTATCTAATTCAAATCACAAACATCAATCACAAATACTATTTTTTGTTATTAAGTACAACTGTCCATTCATGGTATATTGCACAAATGCAATTACTGATCATGTAAGGTTACATGCTTGTAAATAATGTGAAAAAAGAGAGTATATGAAGGTATGCCACAGTGTGTACCTGAAAGGAGTGAAATTTTCCTTGATTATCTTTCACTTGCCTCTAGGGATATTTATCTCCTGAAAACCCATTTCAGTCAAAAACTGAAAAGAACTGTTGTAGTAAAGTCTCAGAAAAAGTTTCAGTAGACATAAACATGAATCTGTTTCTTCTCCGCTAAAAAAAAAATTAGAAAAATACTAAACAGAGAGACTAAAAACATGTTAAAAAAGTATTTTAACATGTCCAAATTTCAGGAGACACAGAATTTCAATCTCTATGATTGATGTCTTGCAAAAATAGGAATTTTCTTCAGTCACTGAATCTTTAAAATGGCATGAGATCCAACACTGAAACTCTGTATCTTGTGGTGTCCCTAGTTATACTGTTTTCAGTTTCCTTCAGAACAGGCCATAAAGTTTCACTCAATTCAGGTGCCCATTGTGATTTACTGTGCCATTTCTATTAGCACTATGTATTTTACAGGTTTGCTCTTTTTGGTTGTACTTAGTTAAAACCACTATGATACTTTTATTTCACAAAAATTAAGTTACTGTTTTATTAGAAAGAGAAGATGTTACCTGTAGTTCATCCCAATCATACCAATATCTTCTGAAAATTATTCAATTAATTCATGGTGCATTTCCTATGGGAACTGCTGATAATTTGTAAACTGTATTTTTGCTCCCTATTTGCACGAGGTCTGAAGATGTTTCTTTGCTGTTTTCAATGGAACAAAATTACAGAAACATACCAATGCAATCTGGTGTCTGTAGTTGGAAACCAGATGATCTTCAAAACAGGCTGAGATTTCAGTGCAAACTCAGGTCTGTAATATACCCCCTGTAGTTGTACTCTGGAGTTCACATAGCATTTTCCCTACAAAAGAGCCACAAAAAAGCATTATGCATTTGCTCAGTGACATTTTCCATGTGTTTCTGTGTGTATTTCTCTATTCAGTCCCCCCATTCCCTTCATCATATATCGTTTTCCATGATACCTGCGTGATATGTGTAATTGGACTCCTGTGCACAAATGCAATTGAATATTGCCTGCAGAGACACACATGTTTTAGAAATAGTTTCCTTCATACTTCGAAACTATAGATCCCAGTCCAGCGCCACTTCCTCCAAAACTTCAAAGCTCACTCCTAATGAATCTATATAAGTAAAGTTGCTTCCTAGCCGTCTTCATCCATTCCCTCACCTTAGTTGCCTCTGCAAACAATCTCTTTACATGTTTAAATGTATATTTATACACACATACTCTTTCACCTAAAGGTCTCAGCCCTTAATCTTTTCCCATAGGTGCACTCTTTTTGGGGGGGACATCAACTTGCAAAGTGCAAGCCACAGGAGGCAATCACCATCCAGGCTACTGCTCATGGCTCAATATATCTCTGCCTTTGGGGTAATACCTTAAGCAAAACTATAGCAATTTCTTCCAATTGCTAATGGCCTTCACCATGCCTTCTCTTGTTCATAAAACATAGCTCTCCATATGACATTTTTCACCAGTAGGGAAACGATCACCTGTTTTTTCACTCTGGCCAGAGAAAAGGATATAGAGGGACTCACAAATTTATCACTTAGAGCCTTTAAAAGCAGTAACAAGAGTGGTGACTGACCAGATGTGGAGAGGTAAGGGAAACAGTGAGGGTAATGAGGTTATTGCAAGAAGTCAAGTGGAAAAAGGAAGTAGAAGACTGTACATAAGAATGGGTAAGTACTTGAGAGGCCAGGTATTGTCAGTGCATTAACTAAAACTTCACTGCCCTTCAGCTCACCATCCTTACCCTGGGAGAGCTTCTGGTGCAGCTCCCTCCTTCTGCTGGCTCTGGCAGCCAGCACACTGCCAGCGGGGCGTGAGAGAGGGAGCATGAGGTACAGCTGCAAAAAGCAAAGCTCAAACCCCACATGGAAGGTGGAACTTTGAAGTAAAAGGAATTGGGCTGTTGGCAGAGCAGCCTCTGGGGCTTTGTTGCCATGTCAGACTTGTGCAGTAGCTAAACAAGAAGAATTTCAATGCAGCTTTCCAAGATTTCAAAATGTGTTCTTCCTGGGAGGCAGTTAAATATATCCAGGTTCTATTCAAATAGTGATTCTGGAGGCTTCAATTACATGCATAGAAGCAGCATGATTTGATAGTCTGAAAACACACATGAAAGAAGGTTTTGGGCAATGTTAAAATGAGAAAAAAAATGGATGAAAACCTTTTGTACTGGTTTTGGTTGCGCTAGAGTTAATTTTCTTCCTAGTAGCTTGTATGGTGCTATGTTTTGGATTTGTGCTGAGGACAGTGTTGAGGGATGTTTTAGCTATTGCTGAGCAGTGCTTACACAGTGTCAAGACCTTTTCTGCTCCTCACACTGCCCTGCCAGTGAGGAGGCTGGGGCTGCACAAGAAGTTGGGAGGGGACACAGCTGGGAGAGCTGACCCCAACTGACCCAAGGGATATCCCATACAATGTGACATCGTGCTCAGCAATAAAAGCTGGGGGGGAAGAAGGAGGAAGGGGGGATGTTCGGAGTTATGTCATTTGTCTTCCCAAGTAACCGTTACACGTGATGGAGCTCTGCTTTCCCGCAGATGGCTGAACACTTGCCTGCCGATGGGAACTGGTGAATGAATTCCTGGTTTTGCTTTGCTTATGCACAGTTTTTGCCTTACCTATTAAACTGTTCTTATCTAAACTCACAAGTTTTTTCACTTTTACCCTTCTGATTCTTTCTCCCATGCTGCAGGTGGGGAGTGAATGAGGGGCTGTGTGGGGCTGAGCTGCCTACCAGGGTTAAACCACTACACTATTCAAACAAGGCTTTTGTTGGTTTTGATTCCAGGAGATACAGTAAAATGAGCAGTCTGAGGAAAATGGCCTCACTAGCAATACTCAGTGGCACAGTCTTAAGTACATTTAATTATTTCATTTCTGTATTTGTATGAATTGGTATGTCAGCATGAATATTAGACACTAAGAATGAGTGAACTTAGTAAAAGAGCACAAAAGGTAAGAAGAAGTACTGGAGAGGATGCTGAAAACATGCTAATTAAAGGAGCATTGCAAATCTAGGGTCTCAAGAGATTTCCTGATTAAAAGCTGTGGCAGCCTGCTTAGACAGAAACATGTTTGTTTAAATTGTGGGTTTTGTTCCTGAACCAAGAAAGGGCTTATATGCTGTGCTGCCCAAGGCTGCAACACCTGAAGTTTGGTTGCTGGTTGGAAGCATTGAGTTCACAGCGCAGGCTCAGGTACCCCCATCCTTATACGGTGAATACAGGGAGAGTGAGAGACCTACACATGAAATTCCCAGCAGCCAGCACTGGACCTGAGCTACCCAGGCAAGATCTCACAGGAGTGCTTTTACAGAAAGGCAGTTACCTGGAGCCTCACTTGGGATTACATTTAAGCTCCTTGATGCACACCAGATGCACAGGTAGGGATTATAGGCAACAATTACATGAGCATTTCACTTCAAATCAGAACTGTGTTTTGAAAAGGATCTCCCAAGTTGTCCCCATTTATCGCGCTTTTGTCTTAGACCACCGAAACTGGAGTGGATTTGAACAAAACCAAACAAGAAAGTGTGCTCCAACCACTAGGAGATATTCAGCATATGGGACCAGAAGGGGGTAGTCTAAAATCTGCCCAAAATATGTGAAGTGTGGACACTAAGTGCCTAGCACCAACTCCCTCCTTTCAAAGCTGTTCCCAATATGTTGCATAATATGTCACATTGCTAACATAGACATAGCCACAGCTTCTAACTCCTTCTTATGCTTAAGTCATGCATTTTTGATTCCAGATGACTAGATCGCTGTTTTCTCTCAAAACACAGCAAATGCTGTGCTGTTCAGTCCTCACAGTGCATTTAAAAACCCAAGCTCCCAGACCCAAGTCATACCTGATCGGGGACATGCCCAAGTGATATGTCAGAGGCTTGGGAAGGTTGTTGCACTGACTGTGGGAGTCCCACTACTGCAAAGGCTGTCAGACATGGGATTAATAGTTGGGCATTCCTGAAGCTCAGAATAGCAATCAGTCATCATCCAGGGACTAATGGAGCTTAAAAGGGCATGAAACCCGGCGACTGGATCCAGTCAAAACAAGCAAAAGTCTGAGCGGCGAGTGAGACAAGTTGCAACAGGTATCAAGCACAGCTATCTGAAGGTGCTTCATCTTCCTCATTTTCTCACTTCTCCTATTTCTTTGGGGCCACAGCATGGAGAAGCTGGAGGGAAACTGGAGAAATCTTTCAAAAACATCATTAAACCCACATGTTCAGAAAAAATGCATTTTTTACACTGAATACATGATGCAGGAAACTGCTCTGTCAGATAAGATGTTCCTCACCTGATTACGATTTGAAAGCAATAAATAGAAAGAACTAGCCATAAAATAAATGGCAACTGAAAACACATGCATTTAGGTCTTTACCTCCAGAATAAATGAAGTAAAATGTAGATTTTTCATATATTTGCCAGAAGTCAGATATGTATCATTATTTTAGCCTATTTAACAGGTTGCTTGTATAAGAAGTTTTTTCTGATGCTGTAATACTCATTGTGAAAGCCCTTTAAGGATTTTGTTACTGATACAGTTAAAATGAAAGGGTTTTTTTCCCCGCTTTTCTGTGCCCATACAGCTACCATAAATGCCAATTAAGCTTCCACATACATGCTGATGGCAACATAGACCCTAACGTCTATTACATCATTAGGCCTATTTAATTCTTTAAGTCTTTTACTGTTAATAAAATCTGGTCTTCATGGCTTATGTGATATATACATTTATTTAATTAAATTGTTTTAATTAAAACATTAGAATGTTATTAGATTGGCCCAAATATTAGAATTTAATGGGCCTTGTTCAAGAATAAATAGCTGAATTCAGTTCACAGGTAATACAAAGTGACTACCAACATTTAAAGAAATGTTCTTGATTCAACATCAGGCAATTTTGATGACAGCCTTGAACTCCATAAGCTAATGTTCAGATCATTCTGCTGAGATGTCCCCTGAGATTTGGTCAGATGTCTTTACATAACATATTTTCAAAAGTACTTAGACACTGAAATCAGTTAAACCCATTTTAATGAAAGCTAGGTGCTTTGTCGATATAGGACTTGGTCTCCTTGTTTTTCAGTTTCTGATCTGTAAAAGGGAAATTTCCAAACATCACCAGCTGTTCAAATGTCATTTTCAACAATAAATCTTTACATCAGAAAGGGCAGGCAAAACCAGGAGTCTGCAGAGCACAGGCAGACATAGGTGTAAGTAGTTTATGTTCTGCAGTTATTCCAAGTTGTCATCATTTTATTTGCAGAACAGCTCTATGATTATCTCAAGACCTTAAAGAAGCAGAAAACACTGACATTTGGAGCTCACTGTCATTCTGCAGGACAAGTAAGGCTCCCTGAGAAGTATCATTTAACTCCTCTACATACAACTCGTCTTTTTTACTGTCTAGTTCTACCTCCATTACTAAACCATCAATTATCATAAATTACTTAAGGCTGTGTAGCCAAGAGTGACTCTGTGACTGTGGCTCTCAGCTTTTTCATAGTCTTTAACTACTTTATTATTAGGATTAGACTATTAGGATGTTATTCAGAAGTCTCAGTCATGTGATACAAAACCTCACAGCAGTAGTCAATCCCTGCTCTGAAGACCTTAGGCTCTCAAGAGGTACAAGAGACAAAAAAATACTGTTTTCCTGACATTACAGATCTCCCAGCTGTCATACAACTTGATGCGTCTGCTCTGAGCAATTATCATGC
>VYZV01041188.1:2291-19413 GCA_013401275.1 Pandion haliaetus | reverse complement strand
GAAGGCAGAAAGTGCATGATAATTGCTCAGAGCAACTATTTCCTGTTCAGGCAGTAAGTGGCAGCATTGCAATAGCCTTTGCTTCTGTATCTTTGTCTTCCAAGGCAGTCCGGCCTTTCTGCTCAAGCACACAAATCTCCTTCTGCCATTTCTATGTCCCTAAAATCTAATTTTATAGGGGATAACAATATATTATATTTAATATAAATAATTTTATATGAAGTCAAATAAATTAAAAAGACATTTGCAGATTTAGGGTCTCTTTTGTGAATAGAGACTGTATATCAAAACCAATCCTTCGGTTTCTATGCTCTCAGTCAGGGAGTATTCTGGATCCTTATGAACATTTCTAAAAATGTGTGTTCCTGAACAAATTAAAACAAGTATAATGACAGCTGGAGTCTTTTCTTTCTGCTCCTGAAGCAGAGGATGGATATGGGATGCCTATAATGTAGATACTTATTCTTGAACTTTATGTTCGACAGCCGCTAAAAAAAGAGCCTGCAAAATCAGCATCAGATCATTTCATGTTAATTGACTTGCCAGTGGTACAGGATTGGATTTACCCTGTTTTAAAAGGGCTTTTTGGAACAACAGCTGTGATTTTTTTCCTGGCTCATAATCATCAGCAGCCATAAGGAAACTGCAATCAGAACAGAGGAGACAGATCTGCTGATGAAGCACAAGCCTGCCTTGCATCTAACTCCCTCTCGCAGACCCCTTTGTCGGCTCTGCAGTGCTAAAAGGAACACCATACACCAAGAATTCAGTGTTGTCACTTGCATAAGCATATAGGCCTAAATATGAATTACACCCTTTTCAGAGTCTTCTGAAGTCAATGGCAATTTTCCGGTTGTGGGGTAGGACTAAAGAGTGGATCTGTTCAGCAAGAAATGGATTCCCAGGATAATTGCTTTTCTGGGTAGACCTGCAGTGATTAGTTTGTGTAGACTAGTTCTTAAGCTGGTTTCACGCTATCTGGCTGCTTGCGTACCATGATGCTGGATGTTACTTGTCAGAGGTTGTTGCTTTCACTGGTGAGGCATTTATGCTACTGGCCTTTGCAAAGGAATGAAAAGTGTATGCTCTGTCTCTTGTAAGATTCAGTTTCCTCATAAGAACACAGCAAATTGTGTAAGGCAGCTTTTCATTGAGAAACCCTGCCTATTAACTGTCGAGGTTAAGAGGTGAATGAGAAAACTCATTTATTCTTCAGGGCAAAATAGAACAATTCCAGTGACAGAATCCTGGAAACACTTGCAAGAAAAGGAAAAGAAAATGGCTTCATAATAACTTGCACCATGCCTATGTGAAAAAAATCAATATTTTTATGACATTTCTGAGTCCCCATTTTGAGTAGTGCCGTATTAACTTAGGTCTGACTTGGTGCCTGGGCTTTTTTTGTCATGTTTAGGAGAACCAGTCATAATAATATTTTAGTGGAAACTTTAAAAATACCAGTTAAAATGATGATACACTGCATAGTCTGGCAAATTATTCAAAATTCAGTTTCAGTGATATTTATGTTTTTCTGCAACAAGCCACACCAAGTACAAATGTTTTTATTCACCATGCTTTTATTACACTTTGGAAAACTGAGAATAAAAGTGCTTTATAAATGTAAACCATTACTATTAATTATTACCACAGAATTTTTCCTTCATCATCTCCCTGACCTTTAAGGAACATTAATGAGAAAGTTTACTCGTTGTGAGTGTGAGCTGGTTTTAATGAATGTCTTTCACTGAGACTATATGACTGCTAAGATGAAAACTCTCAAATGTTAATGCACTTGAGGTTTATAATGTCTAATGTTAATGTCATAGGACATAGGTCAGGGAAGTGAACTGGGAGTGATTGTGCATAATAAACCATCTGCATGTTATTTTGCAGCAACTAAACAGGGTAAACTAAGTCCCAGGACATGTCTACTGAGTTATGAAGTTATTGCAGGGCTTCATCTAGCATTAATGAGGCCTCATTTGAACAAATGGGAAATTCTTGAAATAGGATATCACAGAAAAAACTTGTGAGGAGCTCAAGGGAACAGATTTTGAGAAAAGGCTAACTAGATTTGGCCTTTAATGATGCATGGGGAAAAAGAGGAGAGAAACTTCTCACACTTCATATTCCAGTGTTAGGCTACAGAAACTGCCCTGTGTCCCCTTGAGAAATAAAGAAGAAGGATTTTTTTGCAGGATTTTTTTTTTTCTTTGTTTTCCTCTCCTTTCTTCTGTGTTACTGTAGAGGTCAAGATTTGTGATTACATGCTCACACAGAACAGTGAAAGAAATCTTTAAGCTGGATGTGTGCATTTACAGCTATAAGGCATAAAAATTTGGTAATGTCACTGCCCCTACTGTGCTCTAAACTACATTTTGCCTGTTAGTATCCAGCTACAAATGATAGGTTTCAGGCTAAGATGCTATGTCAGCTAGATAGTGACTCACATGTGCTTTTATTTTATGGTCTGGTTTACATTCTACTTAGCTTTGTACTGTTCTGTGATGGGGACAAAAACTGTACATAGGGTGGAGGAGGACTACAGAAACCAAATGCCTCTTTTAAATTTTAGCTCTTTGAAACTGAATTTAATTTTGAACTACATGATTTGGAAGTGTCTAAGTCTGCAAATGTTTTGAGACCACTAGTTTCAAGTGTTAAATTGCTTTTTATTGCTACAAGTTACAGCTTCAGAATATATAATGGAAGCTGCCCTTAAAATGGTAATGTGGAATGTGCAAGGGTTATATTATCCAATTAAAGGCATGCTAGGATTTAAGAGAGCAAGCACACAACTAGTTCTCTTAGAAGAGATGCATTTATTTCTCCCTGTGCTCTCAGGCTCACAGAAGCAAGGGTTATGTCAATTTTCACCCAGCTTCTTATACTCTTCCTGTGGGATAGCTAAATCCTTACACTACAAAGTGACAAACTCACTTGTACTCAAATTTGTTCTTATAGGAGTCCCTGGAGGCTACTTGATGGGAGTGAATGGGATTAATACCAGCAGAGAATTTGAGCTATTTGTTGTGAAGTGGGAAAACAGCATCAACTACCATTGTCATAAGTCTCTTCTGCAAGCTTTATAAGAAATTAGAGATATGTAAATAAGGTCCAGGAAATTATTTTCCTTTCCAGGGAATTAGGCTGCTTGATTACAGCATGCTTTGGTTATTTAATGACATCTGGAGAGGCAATTTCAACTGCTTTCAAGATAAAAATTAGATAAAAATCTTGGAACATACCATTCATGTACCAGGAAGACATGGAAATATTGCTGTGTATGAAGCAGGAAAATAAATAACAACCCATGTATTCATGTTATCAGGCAGTGCCTAACACTCATTTTTCTATGCAATTCTTTTTTTTTAACCTTATGTCAGTCATTCCTGACAAGTAATCTCTTTAGAATATGTTGCCCCTTGCTACAGGAGAGGACATTTTAAAGCAGTTAAGGTATTTTTGGCAATCAGCAAAGTTCTATCATCTACTAGTAGAAATGCTAAGTTAAAAACTTTCATGGTACAATAGACTTCCAGAGCTTTCTACTGGGCACAAACAGGAGCTTTGAATAGACATTCTTCTTGATTCTGGTTGGGGAAGGTATGAAATGTGTTAAAATAACATGCTCATGTTATCAGTCTTTAAATACAGACAGATACCCTCCCAGCCTCCCCCTCAGGGCTGAACAGATTGTCAATGGAGAGAAAGAAGCATAGAAGGGCACATTCCTGACGTATTATGGATATCTCTTGCAGGATGATATGAATTATACCCAAGGACAAAAGGCACCTCGAGGACTAGTATGAACATTTCCCTTGTAGACATCCTCATTATGGCCAATGAATCCAACCCACGGAGTTATATTTTCTCAGAAGTGAAGTGGAACTGAGAGCAGGGAATCTGGGGTTCATTGATCAGCTTAGGTCCATCTTTGGAGAATTAGACAGCCTAAGCAGCAGGCATTTGCCCATATAGGCTATGTGTGCAACTAGCTGTCACGGAATAAGCCCGATCAGTCTTTTTGCTTGATGTATGGTGAACAAAAGTCCAAAGAAGACTAAAGGGTAAAATGAGATGAGAAATTATTTCTTCTCAGGTTTTGTCATACACATATAGAAGGCCAGCTGGTGGGTCCTAAAAAGAAGGCCCCAAGCATTGTCCCACATTGGAGAAAATTAATCACTTTTTAGTGGAGGAGTCTGCCAGCTGGCTTGTGAGCCCAGAGGAGTCCAGGAGGGTTGGCCAGCCTGCCTCCTGGCTTGGCTTTTGTCTTGTAATCAGTAGGATGGTTTCAGAACACCTCAGTTTGCTCAGACCAGCAACATCAGGGAAAAAGAAGTTGGAATAATTCAAATCACATCTGGGTTTTACTCTTTAAGCCTTTTATATTTTATCTATAATAAAATAATTCAGTTTAGCTGTTGGGCTTAGGGACCTGGGCATGAGTGAAATATTTTAATTATTTTTGTAGGACCTACTGCCAGCGTACTACTGCCGGTGTACTACTAAATTTTTCCTCTGAGTTTCCTTGTCTTGCAACTGAGGGACCATATTAATATCTGCTTACTCTTTAGTATTTATTATAAATTATATAAATGATGAATATTCAAACTATATATTAGAGGTGTATTCAATAAATTAGTGAAATGGTAGATAAAGTAGCTTGGAGATGACATTCCATGCAGCAAAAGAAAGAAAGAAACTTCTGCAGAACAGAAACTATGAGTGTTTTCCAGGTCTAGCATTGCCTGTTGAACATCAGTTAGAAATAGTACCTGATCTGAATGGTCTTGAATGACTATATCTTCTACCCAGCTGTGACTAAACACACATACCTAGCAGAGTGAACTACAGTTGATTACTCTAATTTACATAGGAACAAAAACAATTTTCTGTATCCTGATGTTGTAATTTCCTTTGCATCAGGTCACTCTTACTTATCTGATTATTTAGCTGACCAGCAACCTAAACCATCTGCACTCAATTAACAATGTCATTCCTGCTAAAAAGGGAGCTTGTGTTATTTTTAGGGCTATTCATAAGGTTCTTGTTAGTTTGAAGAAATGTTGTGCTGACTTAACTAACCATTCATGGGAAAGAAAGAGTTGGCACTCACTGTAGGTACTATGGTTGCTCTCACACATCCTCCTTCTTCACTACTATGGAAGGTATTCTGAAGCAGACATTTTTAAATACCTCTTAACTGCTAACCCTTCACTGAGACACTGCAAAACAAAATGGCACAAAACATGTATTAGTTGTCAGCTCACAACGGACAACCTCAGTGAGAGTTGTTTCATTTAACTTTGGATACCTGCAAGGTATACATTTGCATCCAAGCTCTTCACCCTTGTTCCTTCTGCAGGCAATGAAGAGAATGAGTCAAGTCTAGGGCAGGATTCACCTCAGCATAGACATTCACAAGGTTTACCATATCAAACTGTAAAAGTGTTGATTTTTCTTCATTGATGGTAATGAAAGAATCCTGACTAGTCTGAGCACAGATGCTCACGTTATAGGTGTCTCAAGTGAAGTGAAAGGAATCCAAGCAGGTCCTGGCTGTTCTTTGAGAACCTGAGATGTCTATCACCTGCCATTTTGTTTTGCAATGATTTTAATGTTTAAGTTCAGACCATGGCATAGCTTTTCAGAAAGTCAGCAGACTCCCAGGAAATATACAAAAAGATGAAATATCTTTAACTGGCAACAGGAAGGAAAAGGAGCGATGAAAGAGGGAGAAGTTACAAACTATGTAAATTACAGACTAGGTTACATACTGTACCTCTCGCTGACACTCTAATAACTTACACACAAATAACATCCTGGTGCTTTTCCCACACTGCTGTGTCCCGCATCCGTCATCCTCTCTGTTACTACAGCAGAGCAGAATACTCTCTCCTTTCTGCCTCTTGATTGCTGGCAGTGAGTGCTCTGCAGGGACAGGTGCAAAGCTCCACCTCACAACATGTAGTGCAATTTGTGTCCCTTTTTTTGCTCAGATACTCTTAGGGGCTTAAGTTTTCCTGTGGCTGCCTGTCTGGGGCAGATGTATCTATCTTACAGACTAGTTCTTTTTAGATTTCCCTCTCTGTCTCATTGATTTTTCAAATCAGATATACAGAATATTCGTGTTAAATAAAAAAATTCAGCATTTCCTTTTCAACAGTAGTTACTATATTTACCAGAAATGCTCAGTAGTGAAATTGCAATGTTTATTTCCAGTCAGGAACAATAAAGATTTCACACTCCAAAATGTATGTGAGTCATGATTCTTTTTTTTCATCCTTTTTTTTTTTTTGCCTTAAAATCCAGTTTTCTTCAATTTTCTTATTCACAGTATCAAAGACTGATGATATTTTTTCTCTTCCTTTTCCAGACATTCTGGACTTTTTCATTTCTTTCTGACACTTTGCATTGTCCAGAGAAATATGTCAGTGTATTCCTCATAAGGACTCTGCTCAAGAATATTTCTTCAGAGAAGTTTAACAAAGTTCCTCTTCTTCCCATAGGCAGTGGTGTGTATGCACTGCTCCAAGGAATAAATTGGCCCAAGAGGTGTCTCAGTAGTGTCCTAGCAACGCCTGGTTTGCTAACTGCTAATTATTATTCTGTTCCTTAGGGTCTATCCTATTAATAAAGGCAAAACTTTCCGGGGGCCTTTCTGAGCACTGATTAACTAGCATCCAGCATAAGGTAATCTACAATATTTTGCCATGTAACTGTGCCCAGTGCAGTGCCTTTGCTTTGTGGACCTTTGTTTCTGTTATAAATGAAATTTTGAACCTTCTTTTTTTCTGTCTATGAATTCTTTTTAGGTATGGCAGCTTTCCAAAATAACGCTTATATGTAACAATATCAAGAGTAGTTCACATTTTCCGTGTATAACACATTAAGTGAACTGAAGTTAAACATTCAAATTGATGAAAGCATGACATGTATTCCTGTGCTGGAACAATCACACAGTCTAAATCACAGATTTGTCACAAACCAAGATACAATATCTGAGCAAATTCAGATATATCATTTCCATACTGACCTTAATAAAGGCTGTGTCAGTGCCAGGATTGCAAAGATGTTATATCTGTTATAACCAGCCAGATTTAAAAATATGCAGTGCCAGAGAAATGCACCATTCACCAGGTAATTAATTCACCAGTGAAGTTATTCCACATTTCTTAGTGATTTTTTATGCTGAAAACCTCAAGTCATGCTGAGACACAGAAGCTGACAATCGTCTTTCTTACAACAGCCTGTACGGGACTACCTTCCAGTAATCCAGAGCTCACTCCTCAAGGATTGCATAGGGCTAAAGGACTGCAATGCAGTAACTGCCATGCAGAATGATTAGTTATCGCTCCTTGTTTCTCCAGTAGCAGTGTAAGGAGACAAAATGGGAGAGCAGCTGCTGGTTCCTGTATTTGGTAAATAATTGAAAGCATCCCTTTGCCTATATTATCACTCTGTTCAGTCTAAGATTATTGCAACCTTTCTAAGGATCGCCTGACTTCAGAAATCTTAAAGGAAAACCAGCACAGGTAACTAAATAAGCCATCCCTTTCTTTGAAAGGGATATAATTTTCAATGAAAAATCAGAATATAATATTTGCTGGTGTTGAGTCTCCCTGGAGAATATATTTCTGCCTGACTTGCACATTTTTTCATTTTTAAAGTCTAAGTACTATGTTTATTTTTGTAAACATAAACATATTTTACTTTTCTAATCCTGTTTGATGGGGTAAAAGAGGAGAGATTCATGAGTGTTTACTTTCAAATAGCTAAGGGGAAAATGTAAGAACTGTCTGTGCTAATTGCTGCATCTTCAAATACAGTTCACATCCATTTACAAAATAAATGTCTGTGTAATTGTGGATTACCGGTGGGCTATGAGATTTCATGCCCAGTTAAGCCAAGATATAAAAGAAGGCCTTACCAGTGGCATGTGACTAAGGTCATCCCCTATGAAGGCTCCAGACTCCCACGGCACCCTGTTAGTATCTACTGCACGTTGCTGCAGGCTCTTCTCTTTGTCCTCGTCCTTGCAGGCAGGAGTTTGGCTACCACACAGCAACACTTCTGTTAACATTTCTGTATCACGTTACTCTCCCCATGCTGCTCATTCATGTTCACGTGGTACTTCTACACCTTACTTCACACCAGGGCTGGGAAGGTTTGAAGCATGAATATCAGCCTTCAGCAAATCCTCATTTAGCGTTTTGCCTCCTGAGGAACCAAGGTTCAAGAGGCCTTGAGCCTTTATGTCTTATCTTAAACGGGTTCATAATTCAAAATCTCAAATTCTGGACTCCATTTATTTGCAGAAAGCACATCTGGACACAATATTGCCCAAACAACGTTTCTAGACCCACAGCCTACACTTGCTCTCAGGCTGCTAGCCTGTGAAAAAGACTTTTGTGACTGAATATAAACTGAAATTCATTTCTGTACAAAACTGATTGGTGTCCAGGGAAACTTCTGGGTTTGTTTATTTCACTTACACTGTCTTTTTTTATTTACCAGTCACCACATGTCCTAAACTAGAATTTCCATTAAAAGTCCTTTGAGATGTGACTACAAATATGTAAGCAAGTTAAATATGGATAAAATTGAGGAGTTTTGTTTATGACTTTGTTGTATGCTAGCTCCTTTTAAATTCTTGCACCCATATTTCAGATCTAAATACTGACATTTTTTTCTCCTTAGTATTTGGGATTTGACTTGAGAAATTGAGACTCTGCTCTTAAGAAGGTGGAGGCTACCTGCCTTAAAAAATGAAGCTGATTACAGTTGAGAGGCTTTTGAAAACATTCATTGTAATGCTTATATATTTTCCCTCACTTATCAATGAGGCAAATTAAATTTGATTTTTTGTCTTCCCATATTTAATATAAATACACTTGCTTGCTGAGAAACATCCTGTGAGAAGAAAGCAACAGCAAGTTCCCTGCTTGAGAGCTCACAGATTAAACCAATTGCAAAGTGTCTTTTCCTGAAAGAAAGTTTAGCCCAGAAAAACATAGCAGTTTTCCCCAGGCTTAAGTAACTAGAAGAATCAAATATCCTGCCAGACATCTTAGCTATGGGTTAAAGCTGCTTTACTGTAAATTGCAGATATCTACATTTACTAGCTCAAGTGACGCAGTGAGATGCTTGCAAAGAGGTCAGTGGCACAGATGAAACCCATACTGGGTACAATGGGAGAGATAGAGAAAAATTTTGTATGATTATGTTGGAGATTTAAAAAGTTAACCAACATGTTGTGTCATGGGGTGGAGAATACCCCTGAGAAAATTCAGGAGTTTCCATACACTTCTTTGGTTTTGTTACTCATCCTCCCACATTTCTCTTTCCTTCCTCATTTCCGTCACAGCTGCACTTTAAATACTCTGGGCCTGATTTCGCTTTCCCTTGCCTCAGTTTCACTGCAGTCCCTTGTGGTTAGAGCTTGTTTTGTTTCTTCACTTCAGGTAGTAGTGATGTTATATCCAGAGACAGGAAGACAGAATTTGAGAGTGACATAAAGTTTGGGAATGATGCTCTGAGAGAAAAAGTAAAACAAAGACTATTTATTCACACACACCAAGTTGCTAAACTATGGAGAAATATTTTGTCCAGTTCCGTGTCTGAAGACCAAAGCATCTACATAAAGAAGTTTTTTCCAGTCGTGCAGTGGCTATGGATGAGACATCATGTAGAAAATAATGTTTACTTTTTTGGGAGAATTTTTCTCCAGACATACTACTGAGATATTTGGTGGGTGTTGCAGGAAAGAGTAAAGTGAATTACAATAATTTCAATCCCAAAATTAACTTTGTTATCTATGATATCCTAGAGCATTTGTAAGAAATCTTCTTTCTATTTTGAGTGAATAATGTCCTAAATAATCTCTAAGAAACAGAATGGATTAGTGTTTGGAACACACTTGGATCTATGGCATTCAACACTTAGGTCTACAGCTCTAGCATTTCTCATAAATAATCAATCACAACCGGCACGCGTCATGTAAAAAAAACTAATACACTTCATGCATACAAGATTTGGCCCAAATAACCCGAGTTACCTGCTGTGAAGAAGATGAGATAAACTTTAAAAATGTGGCAGTACTAACTATTGATTATTACTGTATGTGTTACAAGAATTCTTTTGATATAAGAGTCCGTTTTCGATTTTTGACCCTGCCTACCAGTTTCTGCCTTATTTAGGTGAAGGGACTGGTAAACAGTCCAAAACCATTGTAGCTCTTTCATGTTAAGAGGTAGTATAAGAAAAAGATAAACACCTTCAATAATTTCAACTATGTTATCTAAGTGAGAACAAATATAATGAGAAATTTTCAGCTTTTTCCTTGAAGTAGATTCAGAACTTCTGGTAGCTTGCAGAGAAAATGATCAAAAATCTTCTAAAATCTCATTGTTCAGCTGACTGCAAAAAGAGACTAAGGTTGCCAGGTCTTTAGAATTTTGCCTGTAACCCATAAAGAAATGCAGAACCCAGGCGAAGTTGAACTGGATTTTTGTTTCTCTTTGTTCCTTCTGTGCCAGTGGGCAGGCAAGGTGACAGGAACTCAGCAAGAGCTGCGGAGGATCAGCAATCCCTGCTCCACAGCCCTCCGTCCTTGTACAGATAGGGATTGTTTTCATGGGAAAGCCGCGGGGCAGCATTTGGGAGGTAAGGTAGGAAGCTGGCGGACAATCTACATCTGTGACACCCTTAAATCTTGAGTTGTCTGGAAGAGTCATTATCACATAGGTGTCATACATCGTATTCTCAGGCTGCCATATGTTGCTTTTTCTTCTACCAAACCAGTGACTAGCTGAGATCTGAAAGCACTTTCATTTTGTAAGTGTGACCTTCCTGTCAGAGATCACTGACAGCGAGGTCTGGACCCAAACTTGCAATCCTCTTAAAAAGGACAGCCATCATTATCTCAAGCCTGCACTGAAAACCCTTATCTGCTTTCCCAAGGTAGCCTTAATAGACAGTTTTCCCTCTCTCCCAAGCACTGAATATGCACACAAATCAAGGAACACCTTGCCGAGGAAAGAAGCACATGCAGTGTCTACTTGATAAAACACAACCATGATATACTTAGTGACTTTAGTAGATATTTTCCAAATCAATTCTCTGTTTGGTGTGATAACCCAAGAGGTAAGTGCCACTTTGTTACATTACTTCACTTTTCTTCACCTGGCAAGCCTTGCTAACATTTTGATGTCAGTACAAAACCCCATCTGCAAGTGCACCTGTGTAACGGGCCAGGTTGGCCAATTGTCAGTGTCTAAGGGAGTACCTCTTGTTCCTATACCATCATTCCCATGGGAGCAGGTAACCACTGGGATCATGCAGCCCTGCAGGGTATCCTGGCAAAAGGCCACCTCCCCTAACTCTCAGCCATGTTTCTACAGTGGAGGCTGTAGCATTTCTTTCCCTTGAGAAGGAACCGTACCTGAAGAAGGAACCCATATTTCCCTTTACATTCTTGCAGTGCCACTTACCAGTGAGTTTGAAAAATTTGGAGGCAGCATCCAGGTCTCCATCTATCAGTGAACAGAAGAGCTCATCTTTACGGGGGTTGCTTCATGTGCATGGTCTAGCCACTCAGGAGACCTGGAGTCTCTGTCCAGATGTAGCCTTGGTTAAAACATACTGTGTAGATAAAACTAGCAGATTTCCTGCTGATCACCAGAAGATGGGAGCAGAGAGCTCCTTCATCTGCAGAACACTAAGACACAGTGTTTACATAATATCCTTAATCATTTTTTTTCAAATGTGTCACACAGAAGTTTTACAGTGCTGCTCATCTCAAAGCTTCTTCCTTTCACGGTAAGAAAAAGGGCTGCTCTTGAGTCTAATCCAAGTTATTGTTCCAGCTAAAGGGAGGTTAAGTGGCTGCATTGAGCAGACCTCTGTTTATAGCAGAGTTTTTATCTTTTTTGTATTTTAAAGGTAGATACAGGTCTGGTCTCATCTATTCTGGCATTGAAAAAGACCAATAGCACGTATTTAATGAAAAGAAGGGCTTAGATAATTTTTTTTTTCATTACATTTGAGGTACCTTGATATTGTATAATATATACAGAGTTTATGTACTCTATATATACTATATATAAAATGCAGTCAAGACGAGAAGGGCATTGAATGAAAAGCACATTGTAAAATATTGCTAAATTATGACAAACAACTTGGTTTTGAGTAGCATATGAAGTATATCACAGCACTTATTCCTAAACTAAATCAACAAGACCTTTAAAAAGTTTTCCATTTGGCCCTTCCTTTCTTGGGTTATTCAGAAAAAATACACATTGAATGAAGTGCCACTGATCCAATGTACAAAGCATAAAAAGCCAAAAATAGTGTTAGCGGGAAATCCTCCTACTTCACACACAACATTTTATACTGCCAAGCTACTCTGTTTTCTTTTACATCTGGAGATTTTACCATAAATTATTGTTTTACAATTGACAGCTGTTAGCATTCATACTGTTCAGTCCACTCTAATGAACTTCATTTGAGATTGAATCATATGAAATCATTCCCCAATTAGTAAGCTATCCATTGGCAGTGACTTCCAATGATTCCTTATAAAGGCAGGAGACACTGAATGTATTCTTCACTACATCTACAAATCATATGACAGGGTCAAACTACCCTAGGATTGCAGAGAAACCCTGGAATTACTTTAGATAATGTGAAATAAGATGCTGTGGCAGTCACACAAAGACAAGAAAAATACTCCTTCCAGATCAGGACTGAAGGAGTTGTTCAGCATTGGCAGACTAGCAGTCTGGAAAGAGAATATCCACATTCAAACAAGGATAGACGATACCTTTAGTCTACAAAGGTTTGTCCCACCATTAAGCCTCAGCTAGAATTAAATTGAAAGAAGATAATTCCTAGGAATTAGCTTTGAAAACAAGCATTTATTAAGTTATTTATTTTTAATTACATATTAAATGTCACTTCGGCAAGTTAAAAGCAGCAATAATAATTCCAGAACTATGTAATTTCAGTGAAAGGAAGGGAGTGAGGATGCACATTAAAGCTCCTATAAAGCCACTCCACTTTAGCACTTCTATCACGTTTCTGCTCTTCAGATTCCTTTCCAGATTAATTTCTAACTATTCAGACAGAGCTGCTACTCATAACTTATTGCTCATCTTATGAGGGTAAGACAAAATAGTTAAAAATACGCCACAGGCTGAAGGGAAAGATATTCACAATAGTCAGTTTTATACACCCAGCTTGGCTGACTAAGTTGAAAAGCGATTATGCCTTGAGTTGTGTGTGAAACTTGCTCCTTTGAGGGAGACTGAGACCAAGACTACTCCATGTGCTCTCAGGCTGGAACAGTATGAGCTAGGGGCAACCAGCGGGAAAGCAGAAAAGGTCCTGGGGGTCCTGGTGATAGGAAGTTGACCATGAGCTAGCAATCGGCCATCACAGCAAAGGCCAACAGCCTCCTAGGCTGCACTAGGCAGAGTGTTGCCAGCAGGATGAGGAAGGTGATCCTTCCCCTCTGCTCAGCACTGGTGAGACCCATCTGGAGTGCTGGGTACAGCTCTGAGCTTCTCAGGACAAGAGAGACGTGGACATGCTGGAGCGAATCCAGCACAGGGCCATGAAGATGATATGCATCTGACATATGAGGAAAGGCTGAGGGAGCTGGGACTGTTCAGCCTAAAGAGAAGGCTCAGGAGAACCTTATCAATGTATACAAAAGCCTTCTTAGTCCTATTTGAAACTTTTTCTTGCTTCTTGAAATGCAAGTTATATCACCGCTATAATTTTCACAACAATAAATTGCTTCTAAATGATCCTAAATGATCGCTTCTAAATGAAGCGGCAGGAGTTTTGAAGGAACTAAGGGAATCTGATTTACACATTAACCTCATGCTTTTTGGTCAAATGCCATGAGTATTTTGATCTGTTCACATCCCACCCCTACATATAAAGCCATTTCTGATGAAGCAAGGTGATGCAATTCTAAATATATATTCACAGATAGAAAGGCCAGAGGGTTAGAGGCAGATCTCTGTTCTGGGCTTTGTACTACGTAACCCATGTACAGAACTTGCTAATTCCACTCTGTACATATAATTCCTACACTTTAAGAGTTTTTACTTTTAGGAAGTTACCTTGATATCAAGAAATGCACCAAGCATAAGGCATGAAAATAACCAGTACTAAAAGTGAATAAAAAAGTCCTTGAGCCATAAAACAGGTTGTAAATAGAAAACACATTCAGGAAGCATCTTGACAATAATGTTACAACTGCCTGGAAGAATCACACATTAGGCTCCTTTTACAGCCATCCTTCATACCTATTTTACTGCCTCTACCCCAGACAGCAGGCTAAGTATAAGTATCACTAACATATACGAAACCAGACGGCAGCCAGTATTCTTGCATAGCTTCCAGCTCAGCTGTCATCCCAGCTGATTCTCAGTGGGCTCAAATATAATCCATTGAAGATGTCATTCCCACAGGAAGCTGAGGATCAGTTCACACAGGACTTTGTGTTTGTTTGCATATGTGTATCCACTGTAGTTAGTCATTTTACTGACTGCACTTAAAAATTGCCCTCCCCCCTGCACTGTGTGAAATGAGATTATCCTCCAAACCATGAGACTGTTTCTGAGAAAGTACACACAAATCAAGCCACAGAATTTCTCCCACGTTCCTGAGAACTGCTGGTTTCAGAAAAAAAGCACCTAAATAGCTTCACATCCTATTTTGTCTGCATTACTCCCAATAGAAATAATGGATTGGTTACCTTTTTAAGCTTATGGTCCAGCATGATTGCAAAGTGATTATAAGCAAATCCTTTATGTCTCAGACAGATATAAACTTTTTCCTACAGGATGCTATGTCATATCATGTTCCCAGGATAAATTTTGAAGAAACTGAAGCTGCTTTGACTCAAAAAAAAATTATTGTAAGGATAAATGTGCAAATGAAAACAGCAAAAGCAGGACTAAATAATAGCATTCTTATCTATTAATGAAAACATTACAGCATCTCCCACCATATGAAGAAATGTTAATACAACAATCAAAAATCGTAATTTAAGTCAGTTCATTTACAGATAGAATTAGAGGAGATGCATGTTATGCCATTGAGCAGTGAGTGGTAAAGAACTGCTACAAAATCACCTTAAGTCCTTTCTTCTGAATCAGTTCAAACTCACTTCACATAACCATTGCCTACCAGGCTCTTTTCTGCTCCAAATTCTATGAATTCATAAAAATGTATCCTCCTCTAAGAAAAAATGAAATAGCAAAACTCTGCATTTCGTACAAGGGACTATGCTAAAGAAACAGGGATTTTTACACATATTCATGTCTGTATATACATGTGTGTCTTTATGGGGGGCAAAAGCAAAAGGGAGCTAAATTGAAAAAAAATATTAACTGCTGAGATTAAGCTGAAACAAGAGCAAAATAAATCTTAAAGAATTGTCTAATTCTAAAATAGAAAAGTCCAAATGAGGATTTGTAGTATATCTGTTGCTGGTTTCTGATTGGCTGTGGAGAGACTAGATATAATTTCAAGAAAAATCTTACTACAACACCTTTTAGCCAGCTGAATCTATTGAAGTCAACGGAGGCACATCAATTATTGAGAGAAAGGTTGCAAGAGAATGAGGAAAAAACATTTTTCAGAGAAGAGCTCTCTAATAAGGAGTAGTTCCAGAGCACAAAATGCAAGAATTACCTTTATTTGAAACCCAGAGCAAAAGAAAAAATAATACTAGAGAAGGTGGCAAAATTCTATTCTAGAAACAAGCATCTGTCCACAAAGAATAGGGAATATTCATTATGTGATAAACGCTGAAGTCCCACGATTGGCTAGAAACGCACGGCTGTAAGAATAGGAGGAGAACAAGCATGCACTCCACAAAGCTGAAGAATTCATGCAAATAAGAAAAACAGAAATGCAAATGTTGCCAGCTAGGATAATAAACATGCAAAAATAACCATCTTGTGTGTTTTCTTAACCATAGGAAGTGTGGTATCTTTGTGTTTCATAGTGTCTTCATCAAATTTTCATGTCTTGTGTACCCTAGAATAAAAGTATAGCATTTTATATGCCATAGCTTCTAACTACAGCAAAGGCAGCCAACACCCACTCACCAGTTATGATGTGTTAAGTGCCAAGTCTTTACACCGGTGGGACTGACAACCAGTTTACGCTGTCTGGATGACAGAGTACCCAGTATTGGTATTATAGGACAAATCTTTCAAATCCTTTAGCAACACTGATAATACAAATATTATCCTCTGCCAGCACACTGTCAAGAAGTGTGATGCAGTGTCAGAGAAGAAATGAAAGATGCAGTAGGTGAAGAAGCACAAATATGAGATCATGGAAGACAGGGCAGAAAAGTTGAGTAAGGAATGAGTACAACTGCTTAAATAGGAAGTGTAGAAACATCCCTTCTTTTCCGCTTAAACTTTCCCTTTCACAGTCTTCAGCTTTTGAAAAGGTGTTTGGGTCACTCTTCTGGGAATTCCCTTCATTTCTTGACCAAGTCTCTATCCAACAGACAAACCCTTCTGCTAATGGCAGAATAGTTTAAAACACATGAGTTGTGTGGCACCCAGCTTTTGAGATCTAAATTCTGGGGCTTACCCAGAAAGTCCCTCTATCAGGACCCAAACTTTGTTTCAAGTGAGGCGGCCAATGCTGAAATATACTTAAGCAAGTATACTTAATTCTCCTAAGGAATGAATGCCATCAAAGTTGGTGGGAAAAAGCTTTCAAAGATCAGATCCAAATTCCTTTCTTAGTTGGGTTTTTTACATTTTAGTAAATACAGAAAAAAAAAAATCAACATGTACTGGAAAAATAGATAAATATTCAGGCACCGTTGGGAGTAACAAATGTTTCTAGGGAAATCTGCAACATAGTATAGAAACAAAAATCCTACCTGGCAAGAAGCCAGCTAATGAGAGGACTTTTGCAATGGAAAAGCATGCTAACTCCAGAACATAACATGACAAAAATTCTGATAAACATCCTGACTGCTTCATCCCCAGAAAAAAAAAGCCCTTTTACATAACGACTACTGTTGCTGTGTGATCATCTCCTGCATGTCTCTATGAAGAACTATTACTCC
>VYZV01041187.1:78343-93104 GCA_013401275.1 Pandion haliaetus | reverse complement strand
TTTTTTTTTTTTTTTTTTATGGCAGGACATGGCATGCAAGTAGATTAGCATGCAGAAAGATTAACATGTGTTGCTTTGAAGTCTTGCAGTTCAATTTTCTGTGTTGACTGATTTCTTGTTAGCTTAAGAGTCTCTGTTGCCTAGACCTATATGAGATAGACAGTGTATCAAGGCAATTAAAAAAAAAGTAATTTTCGAACTTGTCATGGTTTAACCACCTTATGTACTAGGCGTGACGTCAAATGGTATGGAATATCCCTTTGGCCAGTTTGGGTCAGCTGCCCTGGCTGTGTCCTCTCCCAACTTCTTGTGCCCCTCCGGCCTTCTTGCTGGCTGGGCATGAGAAGCTGAAAAATCCTTGACTTTAGACTAAACACTACTTAGCAACAACTGAAAACATCAGTGTGTTATCAACATTCTTCTCATACTGAATCCAAAACACGACACTATACCAGCTAGAAGAAAGAAAACTAACTCTGTCCCAGCTGAAACCAGGACAAAACTTGGCTGCAGACGCACAAGACCTTGACAGATGTGTGTTCAGTTGGGCATGTCATAATGACCAACCTTGCACATCTCCAGTGCTCAGTGAATCCAAAGAGGACAAAGAATCTCGAATTATGGAATCTAAGCATCGTTCGGTAATCGTCTTTAATGAAAAAGGAATCTTCTTCAAGACTTACTTAAATAAAACTGTGGCCTTTCAGGCTAAATTTCTTGGCTGTGGTGTTATTGTCTAGCATTGTGTGGTTTCCTAGCCATTGTTAGCAAGTTTGTCTGCAGTTTGCCCTTTATTTTTCCTATTTTATACACTTACTGAGTGTTGTTAATAGGACATCAGCTTGCCAAAAGAAGAGTCAGAGCAGTGTGTGTGTGTCCGAGCCTGGTTTAAACATTCAATTTACGGAGGTTGTTTTTGGTTATACTTTGTCCACTTTTCCCCTCCATAATCAACAGCTGCTGACTAGTTTTTCCCATAGTGTTGTAACAAATATTTCTACTGGCTTGTTTAGTATGTGAGGTTTTTGATTTTTAAATATACATTTAGCATTACTCTTCAGCCATTAATTTTCCTACTACCATGATTTTGTGGTATTAAAATCAGTAGTGTTTGGGGGTGGTGGTGGTGTTTTGACTTGGATCCAAGAAGGTGAAGTAGAAATAATTTAATCGTTGTCAAATTAAAATTGGAGAATGGTTTCCCAGTGAAAATCTTACACATTTTATTGAACTTAGTTTGAATGTGTATGGTAGTATCAGATATAAAAGTATTTGTGTCTGCTGTCACTGAAGCTTATTCTGAAACAGATGGAAAACACCATTACACATTTGAATTGTAATTGGACACATTTTAAGATAAATACACTTAATATTATTTCTTATATTGCAGATGGCTGGAATCCGTTTTCTCATCCATATAAGAAGATGGAATATGGGAAGTGGGAGTTGTTCATTCCACCTGGGCAAGATGGTAATCCTCCTGTGCCCCATGGATCAAAGTTAAAGGTGTTGGTTCTAGACTTACTCTGTCCAATTCTTGTAACCCTTCTTACTCAGTTGTCCTTTCTGTTTTCTTTTAAATAACTTTATCTTCTTTTAATTGTTCTAAGAAGCAGAATCAGTTTATCTACTTGTGCAAAGTGACCTCAATGAGAGAAACATTAACATCTCTTCATGATGCCTAGGAACAGGCATATGTGGCCAAAATGTGGATGTGGTATATTGTATCATGTTACAAGATGACAATAGTATTTACAATATTGATAATTTGAAAAATAAGAAGTAACATATAAAATCTTTCTGTATTTGATGCAACTACTTAAGATTAAGATTCTATTCAAATCTCAATACCTTGGTGATTTTTGTGATCCTTTCATTCATGGCTTTTCAGGTGATCTTTTTGTATTGCTTTATTAATGGTACATGCAACTTCATAAAACTTCTGCCTATCCTTTAGGAATTAAGGGTATTGAGCAGTAGGCTCAAGTTAAGTAAGTTAAACTAAATACAGATGCAGGGAAAACTTAGTTGTATTTCATCAGTTGTATTTTGTGAGTATCCGTGAGCATAAAATCCTTTTCAGAAATCAGTGAAAAGTTTCTTTGAGCTGTCAAATGCTACAGTTGTTACGCTTAGTGCAGATATACATAATGACAACTATCAGTAGAGTTGATTATTTCTAGGTGAATACTGACTTTAGTCAGAGATGTACTTCTGAGAATTTGAATTGTTGCAGTCAGAGCTTGAGTTCCAGAGATACTGGATGCTAACGGAGGACAGTAATGAGTCGTTAAGGAAAGAGATGTACTGAAATCATCTGTAGACTAGGAAAATTAAGAAACTGGGAGCATTTGTATAATACTGCTATATTTTCAGGGCTCCCATCAACAAAACTAATACATTGAAAAAATCCTCTTTTTTTCTGCTGAAAATCAGCTTAGGTAAACAAGAAATCTGCTGAAACAAAGATATGCATAAAAATGCTCTGGAAATGCTTACTTAATGTGTGTGCTTATCTCTATGCTTTTTGTTATGGCCTATGAAATCATACCAGTAATAAATTGAAATTTAGGAATAATTATTCAAGGATGAGAAAGCTGTTTTTATTTTGCAGAGCAGGAAAGAAAACAGTTGTCTGCAACTCAAATACAGTGATTATGCAGTAATGTATGAGGCTGCAGAATGGTTACTTAATATTTTCCATGGCTTTGTGATGTAAGTAGGTTTGATTGTTGCTAAATTTCCCTTTTTATGTTGTATCCACAAAACTATTCAGCTCACCTAGTGTAGAATATTTTGTGCTCAGTGTAGAGATAAGAGATGTGAATGATGGGGAGTGTTGATAATTATTAACATAATAGCAAAAAGCATATAGACTTAAGTACTCTTGGAAAAAAACTAAGACTTTTTTTTTCTGTTTGCCTATATAGTCACCGGTCATATGTCCTACTTTGAAGTACAGGTCTTATATTACTTTCTCTCTTTCCACTCACCATTTTCTTTGAAATATAAACTCCATAAAGCAAAGATTGCATTGTGCATAATTTGTTTAGCATGCAGAATTTTTGACTACTGTTTATTCTTGGTACTGATGTACTAGTAAGATGATGTGCTGTAGTTCTGTAGCTGCTCTAAGTCTTCTGAAAGGCCATGAGACTCGTGCTGGCAGAGCAGAATGTGGGTTTTTGTTTTCATTTTTTTTTTTATTTTTTTTACACTGCAATTTCTTTAATTGTGCTTTTACATGGTCAGTTTTAAAGAAAGATGTATGCAGTTGTCACTGACATTCAAAATATGTGATTGCCAAACAGTTCATGAAGCTGGAGTGTTCTGTCTGCCTGAGATTTGCTTTTGAATGTGTATATTCTTGCCTTTAAAAGAAAAGGGCAAAGATTTAGAAACTTGATTCACAAGTGTACATAATCATAAGTGATGACTTCATCTGTATGGAGGTACTCCCAGCCTCATTTGTAACTTTGCTAATAATCTTTCATGATGCTTTGTTTTTGTTTGGTGTTGCCTACACAACTGAACCTAACACATGACATTGTGTACTCTCCATGTACTTAGATGGTATAACTAATGTGGAAAAAAAGTCTCTCGTTAAGGTAGTTCTAAAACTATTTATCTGTCACAAAAGCTGGAATGAGGTTGGAATATTCCACGGTAGGCATGTATGTTACCCTCATGCTATGGCTGATTTTTTTTTTTATGCTCTCATTCCACTAATGGGTTCAGAAAATTGCTGCTCTTCTGTAAGGTTTCTTTGATCTACATGGTCTGTTAGACTATGATCGTTCATAAATCTGTGTATTTTTGGGGACATGAGGATTTGTGTGATAGAGCGTAGTTTTGCAGTTCGTTCATGTAGAAGCTGAGAATAATGGATTGTCTGTAGACAGAAATTACTATGTAGATTGCAGAGCTAATGTTTCAACACACAGACACTGTTGTCTGTGCACTAGACTAGGCAACAAAACCTGTCTCTTCAGTAATGAAGGTATTTCTTTTTTTGCTTTACTGAAGAAGCATGGGGAATCACAGGTTTTAAAGTTTTTTACCAATATTATTCTTAAATATTTAAGTAAAAATAGTCAACATTTAGATATTTATGCAGTGATTTGATTAATCTGCTGGGGGAAAAAACATTTCTTCCAGAAGGTCCTTATCTTTAGCTTCTGTCTACACTGTTTTTATCTTTACTTCTACACAGGCAAATGCCAAGTTCTGAAATGGTGGCAAGGTCATTCCTTTTAAATAAGTAATTTCTGAGCTGGAATGGGAAATGCATGGAGTGTAGCTGGTGACACTAATTTATATCAGGTCACAAACTATTTTTGTGGGAAAATAAATGAGGAGCAGAGGTCAAACATTTGCCTGTTTTCAATACTGCACACTGTCTACTGTAGCTCTTCAGGCAGTCTTCTCATAAGTAAATATAAACATTGAAGAAGTCGAGTAATTAGAAAAACCTGCTGTAGATCTTCTGATACATTTCTGTGTGAAGGGATGGATGCTTAAGACAGTTGAGTTGATTCCCTTGTGGATTATGACATCCATCTACAAAATAAGGTTACCTGCTAGAAAAGGGCATTCTTTTCTTTCTCCTCTGGACCAGTTGGGAGCTTAGAGTGAGTCGAGTGAACAAATATAGTTGCTGTTGTAGTTGTGTGGTGTTTGCTTTTTTTTTTTAACTTCTGACAGATGTCATAAGCTGAACACAGATTAAAAAAGAAAAAAACAAACTTTGTGCTTTAATAAATTAACCTTCTTTACCTCTGTTTCTTTATTCTAATGGGGGTAGTTTGAAAGGTGGTCTGAGGCAACCAAAGTTTCTTTAAAGGTTAGCATGTTTGTCACTAACAGTGATGGCAGTTGGGGGGCAAGTGTGCTTATCTTCTTTCATGGTTGAAAATGACTGAATTCTTCCTTTATTGTCAGAGTATTCTTAATTACAATAAGCTTTTAGAAAAATTAACATGGATAGGCTTCTTTAGCACATCTCGTCATGTGTTGTCATGTGCATGCAGGAGTTTAATCAGGGTTCCACTTTTTCTTTTACTGTTTATTTATAAATGAGTTTTATAACTGCTTAAAAATACCTGTAAATTAAGTTTTCACTGCAGTCCATAAGATCTTTAATTTGAAAGAATGTCAGGGGAGTTTAGGGGTGGGGACAGTATTGGTAAAAATTGAGATCTTAGTATCTGTAGTGGGAACTTCTTTAATATTCTTTTATAGGAATGCCAAGGAACAACACAGAAAATGCAGAACAATTTGGAAATAGAAGCCAGTAAGAATTCAAACCTCGATGGAAATAACTTCCAAATTCATGGCTAATGATCAAGTTCTAAAATATTTTCATACAGCTAAGTAAGAAAAGATGGTAAGATCACTACTTCCAAAATATTGGTAATTATGATTGAGCTGCCTGCTGCCCTGGAACATTGAGTAGGAGGAGATTTGTGTAGTGGAACCAGGAAGTTTCGTTCTGTGAGCTGGAGAGGATATACTGAAGTAGTAGTAATTAGTCAACTTTCTAGTAATGACAGTAGATCTGTGATTTCTGAAATGATTTGACAGAACAAGAATTTTATATATTAATAAATTTATCTGACACCTTATCTGACAATATGCTGGATAGGTACATGAAATTAAAAGACTGTATGCCATTTAATATCACTTGTATGTTCATGAAATTTAGTTTAATGTAAGTGATTCTGGCTTATTTCTCTTGAGTTACAAAGGTGAGAGTCGGGATGGCTGACATGCCTCCCTAATGCAACTTTTACCAAGAGTGAGGTAAAGATTAGGAAGTTTTCTGTGGAACATCAATGACTAAATTTGTTGGTTTCTTACTAAATTTTTGAAGCCATATGAGTTAACTACAAATGAGTAGCTTTTTTTGGATAGCTTTTATGTAGAGTGTAGGTAGATGAAAGTCAAAACCAAAAAAATAAGGAAACCCTGCTTTATTGTTAATTTAAATTGGGTTTTAGCAGATCACTTCTGGGCACCATAGCAGCCTTCATAATTTCTCTGTGTATTCTGACAGAACTAATCATATACAGCTCAACGAACAAACAATATAAATTTTCCCTGGAAAGGTGACCTCAGAAAATGGTAGAAACTTTTTAAAAACTCTGCATTCCATCATTTGCTAAATCTATATCCTTTCCTCGTTCACACACATATATCTATGTGTGTCTGTATATATGTATTTAAATGGTAAACTTCAGATTTTTTTTTGAGAGAGTATCTTGTATTGTAATGAGATGATTTGGTATCTTGTGCACCTGTTAACACAATATTCTTGTATTCATATTCCACTCTTGTGTGTTTGAGTGGTGTCCTGGTTTCAGCTGGAATAGAGTTGCTTTTCTTTTCTTCTAGCTGGTATAGTGTTATGGTTGGGGTTCAGGATGAGAAGAATGTTGATAACACGCTGATGTTTTCAGTTGTTGCTAAGTAGTGTTTAGTCTAAAGTCAAGGACTTTTCAGCTTCTGATGCCCAGCCAGCAAGAAGGCTGGAGGGGCACAAGAAGTTGGGAGGGGACACAGCCAGGACAGCTGACCCAAACTGGCCAAAGGGATATTCCATACCATGTGATGTCACATCTAGTACATAAACTGGGGGGAGTGGGGGTGGGGGGGATCGCTGCTCAGAGCGTTGGTTGGCATGTGGTGAGCAATTGTATTGTGCGTCACTTGTATATTCCAATCCTTTTAGTATTACTGTTGTCATTTTATTAGTGTTATCATTATCATTATTAGTTTCTTTTCTGTTCTATTAAACCGTTCTTATCTCAACCCAGGAGTTTTAGTTCTTTTCCCGATTTTTCTCCCCCATCCCACTGGGTGTGAGGGGGTGGAATGAGTGAGCCACTGCATGGTGCTTGGTTGCTGGCTGGGGTTAAACTATGACAAGTGGTTTCAGTGATTGCTGAACAGTAGTTATAGGTGCTAAGTTCAATACAAAATTGGGGCTGGCACAGAGTCACAACTTCTTTTATCAGTTTGTTCAAAATGTTTTAAAAGTTCAGTACTATTGCTTTTAAGTAGTTTTCCAGTCCAAACATAAAACCCTTTTAGAACTACTTTGAGTCAGAACACTAACAGATTAATCATGGTTAGAAGTACCTAAAAGTACATTTGTACTGATGAGGTGCTGGGGAAAGGAAAGTTAGTTGTAAAGAATATTATCAAAACCTAATCCTTACAGTTTTTACCACTGTATCCTATAGTTCATAGTAGATATGCATGCTATGTGTTTAACTCATAAATCTTGAAAAGGAATCATATATGGTGAACAGGTAGGTTAATCAGTGTCAGGGAACCACTGTTAGTAAAATTCATCAAGTGCAATTATTGTCACTGATGAAGTAGGTGGTGCTGCAGCTGATCCTACTGATCAGGAAGTCCAGCAGCGTAGTATCAGACTGGCTTCCAGTTCAGGTCTCACATGCTTCAAGCAGTCTGCAGTCAAAACGTGAAGGCATTTTTAATGAGAATGTGAAAACCCAGGAAATGTTTTAAAAATGGGATAACAGGCTGGTAGTTAGGATGCTAGATATAGAAGTGTAAAGATGTGGCGGGTTTTCTGTAACATAAAACGTAAATAGAATTATAGAGTCATAGAATACCAGGTTGGAAGGGACCTCAAGGATCATCTGGTCAAACCTTTCTTGGCAAAAGCACAGTCTAGACATGATGGCCCAGCACCCTGTCCTGCCAAATCTTAAAAGTGTCCAATGTTGAGGAATCCACCACTTCCCTGGGAGATTGTTCCAGTGGCTGATTGTTCTCATTGTGAAATAGGTTATGTGCAGTCAGACAGCTTTTACAAAAGGAGCCCTAGGTACCCTTAGCAGAGGTATGAAACTTGATTTCAATGGGAAGCTTCCTGAAGAACTCTTCACTGTTTTCTTACATGTACAAATGCAAACACTTTTAATGTTTCTTGTTTTCACCTCAGCTGGGGGGGCAGGGGGGGAATATCCTCCTCAGTCTGTTAAGTTCCATGTCACTTAAATTTCATGTCTTAAATGGTGTGTAGAATGGAAAAAAAAAAAAATCGCCACATCTGCAAAGTTGAACAGTGAATGAAACAAGTGTTCAGCAGCATCATGGTATATAACCTATATGCAAGAAGGAGCACACATGGCATTCCTGGCGTTTTGAACTTTAGGGAACAGGACTTAAGTCATCTAGCATATATATTTCTAGACATCAGTGGTGCTGAATAGAAAGTAAAGCATTAGTTAAATCTGTGGCAATAACCTTCATGTTTCATTGCTTGATTGCGAGCCATGACCCTTCAGCAAGTTATTGTAGACTTCTCTGGGTTACAGATTAGATTTACTAGCAGGAAGAGTTGTTACCTCATTGGGAGGTAAGTGGTCTCTTGACTTTGCCTGTTTGGATTTGGTAAACAATGTGCAACTACTCGTGGACTCATAGGAGAGGTTGTAGCAGTGATGAAGCATTGTAATGCAGTTGACTGTTGCTCTTTGGAGCCTTTTTTGCAGACTGAGCTCAGCACTTCAGAATATTCTTGTTCAGTTACTTTGGCAGGCTCAGTTCTCCTGTGATTTAAAGATTGCATAATTCTTTGGTAGGAGTTTTTGCTATTTAAAAATACTTTCCTCTTAGTTTATCCATATAGGAGACTAATGTTTCAATTGATATTAGGTGTGTGTTAAAGCAAAATGGGGGGAGGGGTAGGAGGAAGAGGGAGAGAGATTTTAAAGAAGGGGCTTTGAAATGGGTTTTGAAGTCTGAGAGTCCATATTAAGTGTATATATAAACATGGCTGTGATTTTTAGTGCACTTGTTTGTTTTGAAGATAGGGCTACTAATTAGGTAAAGCTTCTGACACTCTCTTCAGTGTGACTTACTGGTATGTACTTCCTAATTTTCAGCTGTACTTGTCTATGTTAAAAGAAGTTTATAGGTCAAGGAGAAAGTGGAAGATAAACTTTGGTATTCTAATGGACTTACTCCACACCTTGGATGCCCAAGTCTTGTCAGATGGCAACTGTACTGGCAACACAGCCAACACCAGAGCTATTTGAGGAGGCCTTCTCTGAGGCATTAATGATAAAGTATTCAAGGTATGCTACTTTAACTTAACTGCTTTCTGATATTCTAATGCACCTGACAATGTTTGGAGAGGGTCAGGTGAGTTCATCCATGATGGTTGACCTCAGAACAGAGGGAACATGTTTTCATAGAATAGTTTAGGTTGGAAAAGACCTTTAAGGTCACTGACTCAAACTGTTGATTCTCTGCACTTTTTTATTATTCACCAAAGATAGTGTGACCTAAGGTGTTGGGGACTCTTTGAGGAGTTGGGCAGGAAGACAACAGCAACAGGAGGGAGAGGACAGTGCAAGGACCATTTGGGGCTCTAGGCTACTCAATTATAAGACACAATAGGAGTATGTGGCAGAAAGTGCAGGTGTTGAGCATGATCTGAGTCATCCCCAAAGGATATTTTGCTCTGTTTGAAACAGCCATGAATGGGAGCATCAAAAAGTAAGCATGCTATGCCACAACTACCCAACCGCAAGGTGCATTATGCAGCAGTTGTCCTTTATACAAACACTTTATAGTTGAGGATAAGTAATACTTAATGCTTGGGTGCCCCTATTACATACTTCAGCAGCTTCCTTTCTACTTGACATGGCTTGAAACAACTCTAATAAGTTGCACTTATTGTGGGTAATGTGCTTTATTATACTTGCTTTTTCAAACCATGCTCTTGTAGCCCAAGCCTCTCTGTTACATAATACACGTATGAATGCTTTTATATTATGCATACAAATTTTTATAGTCTTTGAGCTACATCATTGTTGTTACGGTAACTTGATTCTGCTTAAGTCACAGTGGGGGGGGAGGTATTTCTTGAACTGTGTATTTTAGATTCCAGTATTCCTTTGACTTATTTGATTTTTGGAAAAGGTTTTCAGAATCTGGATTCTAGATAAAAAGAAAAGTTTGAATGCTGTCCCGCAGCATAGATACATGTGGTGTTTTCCTTTTTTTAAAAAGAAACTGGCTGTCCCTCAGTACCTAATAATGCCACCTTTGTGTAGGTAACAGTTATAAAGCCTATTGTTTCTTCCTGTAGAAATCCATGTACTTCTAGGATAGTTCATGATGATTAAGTGAAGTATTGTTGAAATCTATTGGGAATGTTTCCATGTGATACTGCTTTCATTTTTAACGACTCTCCTATGGTTTCCTGGATTTTAACAGTTTGATTTTTCCTATGCTATCTTTATCTCTGTCTACATCAATATTTTTATAATACTAGGCTACTGTCTCTGTCTTTGGAATTTTTTATATTTAGATAGATAATCTAGTATTTTCTGTATTTTTTGTTAGTATTTACTAATTTCTCTTAGTTTTCCAAGAGAAGCATGGAAATAAAAAAAAGAGCAAAAGCTTTCCTCTATCTAGTAAACTAGTTAAACATGTTCTTAGGTTCTTCACTGAAATTGAAATGCTTAATTCACAAATGGAGCTATATCTCCCTCTTTTGGAAAATGAAGGCATGGCTTTATGACATGGCTTTGAAGATAGGGTTTTGCTTCTTTCATATCTTTATTTTTACTTTTTAATTTATTTTCTTTCCCTGGGTGTCGTGGTTTCAGGTCAGCTCAGTCGGTAACAAAGCACCACGAAGCCGCTCACTCACCCCCCACCCTCCTCGCCTGGCTACGTTGGGATGAGGAGAAAATACAAAGGCAGGCTCGGGGGTCGAGACAAGGACTGGGAGGGATCACTCCCCACTTATGGTCACGGGCAAAAGACAGGCTCAACTTGGGGAAGAAACAAAATCAATTTAATTTACTACAAATCAAAACAGAAAACAAAACACAAGGGTATTAGGAAGGGAAACCAAACATCAGAACAACCTCCCCCCACCCCTCCCGCCTTCCCGGCTCAGTTCACTACCGATGCTGTCTACCTCCTCCCCCCGGCGGCGCAGGGGAATCGGGGATGGGGGTTGAGTCAGCTCGCCACACATCGTCGTTGCCGCTTCTTTCCTCAGGGGGAAGATTCCTCTCTCGTTCCCTGCTCCAACGTGGTTCCTTTCCGCGGGCTGCAGTTCCTCACAAACTTCCCTGGTGCGGATCCTTTCCGCGGGCTTCAGTTCTTCCCGAACTTCCCTGGCGCGGGTCCTTTCCGCGGGCTGCTCTCCCGTCTCACACTGCTTCAGCGCGGTTTTTACCATGGGGTTACGGCCACCTTCGGGAGCCTCCGCTCCACCGTTCACCCCCCTGGGCTGCAGGGCCATCAGCCTCCTCAGGCTCCTCTTCCTCCCCCTCCATTTCCATGATTCCAGTGTCGGCAGCGATGTTCCTCTCAGGTTTCCCCACTCCACACTACCGGTTCCCCTTCTTAAATATGTTTCCCAGAGGCGCTACCACCGTCACTCCCCGCCTAGAGGCGGGTCCGACATTTTGGGGCGGTGAATTCTTCCAGCAACTTCTTAAAGGGGCCGCCTCTGCAGCCCCCCTCCCCTGCCACCAAGGAAAACCGCGCCACACAAACCCATAACACTGGGGGAGAAGGGAGGGGGAAAGAAGGGGGAATAGTGAACAAATATTTATTATCCCTAGTAAGTTTAGAATCTAATAGCTGATGGCATGATATCTTTACGGAAAAATAATCTGCACAGCAAATAGACCCCTTTCCCAGTGGCTTCTGAAACACACAGATTCCTCTGCAGAACTTTAAATGTATAAACCACCTGAGAAGTATTACTATGTGTCTGATAGCTAAGGAGTGTTTTTTTTCAACACTTGATTTAAATACTTGTCTCTTTAGCAGATTTCTTTGCCAGGAAACTGCTTGGAAGAAAAAACAAACAAATTAATAAACCAGACAGCTTAGTCTTGACTGACTTGATTTTGACAGTAATCTTAAATTGATGAGGGAAAGAAAAGTTGGAGAAAGGGAGACTTGGAGTAATGTGACTAGTGTGTTCTATTAGTTTTTCTTTCCAGTGTAACTATTTGCAGTTTAGGAAGGAGAACAGCCTGGCAAAAGCAACACACTGTCCGTTCTTCCAGAAACTTTCAAGGTTTATGCTCAATTCACTTGTTAGGAAATAATTTCGGTGACTGCAAGCACCTTGACAGATACGCTTCATTTCTTGGTTATTTGGAGTGGGAGGAATAGAGTATGGTCAAGCTTTTCAGTGGCAGGTGAGTTCTGGAAAGATCTCCTGTTTTCCATGCCTCTTTCCCCACCGATTTGGGTGGAGGGTCCATTTAGGAAGGTACTCCTGGCTAGGGGAAGCTGAAGTGTTGAACCACTTCTGATCCCTTTTCCTCTTTGCTGTCTCTCCTGAGCTTTGTTAGGCAGCGTTGTGCAGTAGCAAGGGTAGGACACTAATGAAGAAGCTGCGTTTGCTTCATCATTCCTTGCTTTCTATTTCTGAGGCTATTAAAGAGGGAAGTATTTTGTCTGGTTTCATTCAACCTGATAGATTTTTAGAAACAATTCCAGAATAAAGCACTTAACAGTGCTGTTCTATCCTAAATACTTGGGGTTTTTGGGGGGTTTTGTTTTTTTTTTTTTTTTTTAATCTAAGTATTCTTTAAAGTGAACTGTGTCAGAGAAGGAACTCTGAATTCTGGTCCTGGGTTCTGCAGCAGGTTGCATTACCTTACTGGAAAGTGTTCTGCTGTGGTCCCATGTATTGAAAAACAAACATACAAAAACATTGTGTCTAGACTCTATGCTTCTCTCAAACCAGTATGACCTGTAGAAAGAGAATGGTAATAGTTGCTGTGTGGTTTCCTCTGTGTGTGTGGGGAAGACAGGGGTGGTGATGTGATTTTTATTTACTTTTATAGATGGGCTTAATTTACATCCTCCATTGGCAAAAGATCATCAGAACTGTGTATTCTCTCCTGGGTGCTTAACTCGGGATTGGATACAGTTTGTGGAAGAAAAGTACACACCTAAAATTTACAGGGAAAGGCATTTTCAGCTGATAGTAAAGCTTCACTTCTCTGTTTCTGTAGCAGCTGAAGAGGGTTGAGAAAAGGATGACAAATTTAAGAAGAAAAAAGAAATATTATCTTATAGCAGGATTTTGTCAGTGACTTGAATGCAAGAACTGTCTTTGAAACTGAACTGCATTTATGAAATAAAAATTGAAGACCAGGTTTTCTTACAGCATCTCTATGTCCTAAGTATAAAGTTTTTCAGAGACTAACTTTAATTGTTTCAGATTCATTTGTGTTCTTGTAAATTTGTAGTGCTTTCTGTTACCCTATTTTTGCAGAAGTAAAAATGTGAACTTTTCTTTGTCTACAGTGTATATTATAGTAAAAAAAAAAAAATCTTAGTGTACAAGCAGTTGTTTTCCTTCCCCATGCCCTCTTAGAACAACTGAGGGAGGGAAATACCTTGATGTTTAATTTCTAATAAATTTCATGTAGTGGAAAAACCTGGTTATGCTATTGCAGTATAACTAACAAACTTCCTAGAGAGTCTTTAAGACCTAATTCTGTCATGCTTTTAGGTTTTGGGTTGAACTTACTTTCAAATAAGGTACATGTTATTGATGTGAGGTGGTGTTTCCACTTGTGTGCTTATGCCTTTACATTTGGATAGTCTTGTCTCAGAAATGAATAAATATGAAGCTAATGAAATACTATAAACTGTAAAGTATTAAGATAATAGCTTATTGTCCTTATATAAATAACAAGTCACTGACATTTCTGTATTTATATTAAAGCTAGTCCACTCTCATGTTAGCTACTGTTGGTTTGATGGCCAATTTAATTTCATCATTGTATTAAAAGCCACACATACCAACAGTCATTCCAAGTGCTTTCAAACTATTAAAGTAACAAAATAATAATACAGTGTTTCAGAGCAGTTTATTGGCTTGCGTATATTCATCAGTTATCTAGATATCACCTCCTCATTTTCTTCTCCCCAAGTATAAATAACGAACTACTATATAACAAAGTTCCTGAATCACAAAAACATCAGTCTTATTCTTAAAAAAAAAATAAATAGTCCAGCAGATGCTAGTTTTAAATGAAAATTTCTGAAAATTAAGGGATTATCAAGACAGTGTAGCTTACTTTTATGTCTAATATTTGACCCTGTATCATCCTCAGTGGAAACAGAAGGAGATGACTTATGGGAACACATCGTAATTGAATACAATGCTCATGCGTGGAATTAAAGTCTACTTTAGATGCAGGAACTGAAAGCTACAGGACTGGACGCTGGGCAGAGAAATTGTCTGATGTTGTATGTAGCTAACGTTTGAATTGTTCTCCCACACTGTTCTGAAGATCTGTGTGTCTGTACACTGGAAGATGAGGTAGCCAAATGCAACTGATGTGAAGACGAAGGTATGCAAATGCAAAAAGAATGAATCATAGAATCCTTTAGTTTGGAAAAGACCTTTAGGATCATCAAATCCAACCATCAACGGTGCCCACTAAACCATGTCCTGAAGTGCCTTGTCTACATGCTTTCTGAATACCTCTGGGGATGACTCCACCACTTCCCTGGGCAGCCTGTTCCAATGCCTGACAACCCTTTCAGTAAAGAAATTTTTCCAAATACCCAATCGAAACCTCCCCTGCTGCAACTTGAGGATGTTTCCTCTCATCCTATCGACAGCCACCTGACAGAAGAGACCAGCACCCACCTCACTACAACCTCCTTTCAGGTAGTTGTAGAGAGGGATAAGGTCTCCCCTCAGACTCCTTTCCTC